>JAQZBX010011949.1:0-41934 GCA_029593785.1 Cabassous unicinctus
TATATATATATATATATATATATATATATTAAAGGTGCTTAGATTACCTAATTATTACTCAGAAATTACAAGGATTCCCATGTTCCCCACCTCCCACACCTCCCACCACATCTTTTTAGCATTGGTTTTTAGAAATTTGATTGTAATGTGCCCTGGCATGATTTTATTTTTTTCTGTTTATTCTGCTTGAATTTCTTTGAGCTCTTTTATCTCTGTGTGTTTAGTTGTTCTGTTTTGTAAATTTGGCAAAATTCTGGCCAAGAGTGTTTTTTTCTGCCACACATATTCTATTACTTTCCCCTGGGCCTATAGTTAAATGCATGTTAGATAGTGTATTATTCTTTAACATAACACTGAGACTAAGCTCTTGTATTTATTTCAGTAATTTGTTTTCATTCTGACTTCTTTTGGATAATCTCTAGTGTGATATGTTTAATTTACTTGTCTTTTATTTTTCAGTGAATAATCTGTTGTTGCTCTCTTTCAACAATTTTTTAATTCATATCAGATATTGTATTTCCATCTCTAAAGTTCATTTTGGTTAATTTTTAATCTTTTCCTAATTTCCTCATTATGTTCTTATTGTCTGTTGAATCACTGAACATATTGTAATAGTTACTTAAAATTCTTATCTGCTAATTGTCTTAACAGTTCTTTCAGGATCATTGCCAATTGACTGATATATCTAGTGGATACATGACATGTTTCTACTTGCTCATCAGTAGTATTTTGGATTAGATGCTAATCGCTGTGAATTTTATGTTTATGCATGTTATATTTTGTTGTGCGTATAAGAGAATGTTAATTTTTTAACCAGGGATCTCATTGCTCCTTTTGAAGCTTGTTTTCTAGCTAGATGAGTAGCTGTTAAGAGGTCCAAATGGCCACAGAGTATAGGCCTTATTGAAGATCTCTATTGAATGCCCTGGTCTTCAACAAGGCCTAGACTCTCTGGCTCTTTGGAACTCTAACTTATCCTGTCCTTCTTGACCTCTGTGATTTGTTCAGCTGAAGCATTTCTGATCCTTCTTTCTACAGCCTGGTAGAGTTTGACTGCCAGCATGCTCGACATAGCCACAAACTGAAGGAGATCTATTTTAGATTTGTGGGGCTTATTCTCCGAATAGTTCCCTCAACAGTACACTGTCCTATAACAGCTTTCAACTGCCACAGCTTCCCCTGAATCACACCCTCTTTTCAAAAAGCCCATGTTCACTGCTTTGAATTGACCTGAAATACAGAAAGGCTTTAGGCCCTGTGCCCAGAATATGCTGGTACTCATTTTTCTTTTCCTGTCTCTTTGAAAGCACAGCCCTTTTCTCCTGTTGTCCAATGTCTGAAAACTTTTTTTAGGAGTTACCAGGGATTGAACCTAAGACCTTGTATATGGAAAGCAGGCACTCAACCCCTGAGCTACATCCCCTCCCCTGAAAACTTCTGTTTCCTAGGCTTTGTGCAATTTTTCTAATTGTTTACAGCAGAGGTTGATTCTGACCCAAATACTATGTAATGGAAAGCAGCATAAATATGATAGCATTTAGATTAGAAATCTTTATATACCTATCTAATTTTAGATATGAAGAGAAACTTTTATAAAAAGACAGCAGCCTTTTGGTTCACTCTAAGAGACTTGCATATTGCGATTGATGACTAGAAAAGTTTACTCTAAACTGCTGGACCTTATGCTGTGTAAGGATGGGGAAAATCCAGAGCAGGGGAGATATAATAAATTTTCAGTGTAATATATTATATTTTCTCTACACCTATAAATATAAAAATAAATTTATAAAATTTATAAAATAATAGTTTTGTCATAAGTTGTTGTTGAAATCAGTGAATGGCCTGAGTTTCCTATCTAAGCTGAACCAATTAAATTTGAAAAATAAAGATCACAAAAGAAATCTCTTTAGGATGTATGGAAATTAGGTCAGAGAATAATTCAAATCCACATGAAGAAATACAGAACATGTGTAAATATGGACATGTAGGGAATATAAAAGTCTACATATATATATATATCTATTTTTTCCATTAATTGATTTTAAATAAATTGTACCAAACAATAAATACAAAGCTGCTTTGTTGACATGTAACATATAGAGATGCAATACATACGATAATAATACCATGACAATGAATCAATGTTGAAGCAAAGTTTCTAATTTTACTGGAATTAGTTTTATATTAACTGCTTTAATTTAAGATGCATATTGTAATGCTCAGGGCAACACTTAAGAATATAATTCAATATTATAATAAAAAAATCCAAAAAAAAATTAAAATGATATATTAGTTGTCCTCGGTAGGTACAATGAACTGGAGAGTAGGTGTTGCAACCGCATTGAGATTCAGGGTACTGCTGGCACATAGATAGCCCAAGGATTTAAGTCTCTTGGACATACACTGACCAACTTTAGTACTAATTATAAGTTCAAATAGAAGGACAGAAGAGCCATGTGTTGGGAAACCACAATTGAGGCCAACTGTGCACACTGAGGAGCATAAATTCCAAAGTAGGGCCTACTGGCAAGGGACCAAACTCCTGAGCTATCTGCTCTGACTATAGGGTCTGGATGTTTCCAGAGCCCTCAGGAGCTCCTCTGTTTGGTATAGTATCTACTGTGGCTGTCAATGAGATTCTGCTGAGATGTACATAAATGTTACCTCTGTAATGACCTCCAAACTTACTTTGAAGCCGTGTAAACTTATTTTTCTTTACCTTTCCCCTATTTTGGACAAGGTCTTTTTTTTTTTTCTTTCTTCAGTTACATTGGTTGTTGGTACTTGGTAGCAATCCCTCAGTGCCAGAGAGACTCATCCCCTGGAGTCATGCCTCATGCTGGGGGGGAGTTATTGTGCTTATATGCTGAGTTTGGCTTAGAGAGAGGCCACATTTGAGCAAAAATGAGGCTCCCAGTATGTAAGTCTTAGGCATTCTACGACACTAGGCTAAGTTTCAATTTCAAGAGCAATGGCTCATAAGCATAGTCATCAATATCAAAGGCCCATCAATAGACCATCCTCCTTCACTAGTCATTGCCCCTATACTTGGGGGATTCTTGCTGTTCAATTAGAGAATGTGGCAGAGCTCCCCAGGATGGGAATTTGATAGTCTTTTGGTTCTTGAGTGAATCTCCACCCACTGTGGCAATGCCCAATGAACATTTGAACATATTTATATGCCTTATATGTATGCCCAGGTGAACCTCCTCCCATGTGTCCCCCATCAATGATACCCCATGCAAATGGTCATCCACTGCTACAGCTGTAACACTTCTGTGATCCAAAACTTCATTAAAAATGAAGCCAATAAAGTAGCCAAATACATTTAATAAGAAAATGAAATAATAATGATAGTTTTAAACATTAGAAATAAATTACAGAAAATAAAAAAAATAAAGTAAAATAGAAATATAGGGATATAAAAAATAATGAAAAATGTTAAAAAGATTTTTTTTGACATTTTGCTTTTCATCATTGTAAGAACAGTTGAACTATATGTACAGTGACATTTTCTTCATTTATTCCCCATGGACAATGGTTTACATTATGGTTTACATTTTCAACCATACACTTTTATAACTTTTTACATGATCTCTAACATGGCCTGTATGTATCATTGGAAGATCATGTAGAACACTTCCATGACCCCCAAAATATCCCCTGTTCCATCTATTCTATCCCTCCCTCCCCCTCCTCTTGGGGCCCACGGTGACCAACAGGCTTCACTCCTTGAAGGACAAGATTCATAGTTACTTGCAACAAAACTGAGGGCTTGACACCCTGGTCTGTCCTCCCTTATGAGGCACCACTGATGCTCTTGAGAGACACCCGCTCTTCTGTTTCAAAACATATGCCAAGGAATAAGAGTGTCTACAATTGCAAGTGAGTTCCATCCATTGGATTTTGGGATCAGAGCCTCCCCTCAATTAAAGGTGAAGTAGGCATCACCATCCCAGAATCCTCAGGATTGGGGAATGAACTATGGACTAAAGTAGACTTACTAGTATTCTACTATTCAGTTATTGTGATTCTATCAATGGAAGAACTTACATCACTGATGTGGAGGCAGAGGCCACTGGACATTCTGTGGGTAGAGAGAGAGAAAACATGTATGATATGGGGGCATTTTTGGGACTTGGGAATCATCGTGAATGACATTATGATGACAGATACAGGTCATTATACATCTTGCCATACCTACAAAATTGAGTGGAAAAGAGTGTAAACAAAAATGCAAACTATAATCCATGCTTAGTGGCAAAGCTCTAAAATGTGTTTATCAATTACAATGAATGTACCACACTAATGAAGGATGTTGCTAATGTGGGAAAATGTGGGAGGTGTGGGGAGCAGGGCATATGGGAATCCCCTATATATTCTCTGTAACATTTATATAATCTAAGTATATTTTAAAAAATATAAAAATGAAAGGCAAAAAAAATTTAACATTACTAGAATAGAGAGATAGTGAGACTCCCTTAGCAACAAGGGCAAGTGATAGAAGGACAGTCCTTTACCTTGCTGAAGTTAAGCCTCTATGTTTGTGACCAGACAATCTTATTAAGGCAAGGCAGTGGGTAGAGAGAGCAGTAGGAAGAGGACAATGCTCCCATCCCTTTTAATTATTTCACCTAGGGAAGAATCTATCATCCCAACATATATCTAGTTATACTTTTCTTTTACCTTAAAAACACTTACATGGGAAACATATAAAGCAAATGACCATGATCACTGTGGTAGTTTGACATTATTTATGATTCCAAAAAGAGATATTTGATTGTGTTTGTAAACTGGTCTGTTCCTCTGGGCATGATAACCTTTTGATTGTATTAGATTCAGCTGAGATGTCTGATTAAATTATGTTAAGATTAGGGCTTTGATTCAACCACATCATTAGAGTGCAACTCAGCTTTGAGTCCCAGCCCCCTTGGTGGGTTGATAAAACAGACTTTTCATGGAAGTAGACACATAGAGAAGAAGAACATAGAGGAAGACAGCTCATTAGACAAGGCAGAGACCCCCGGGAAGAGAGATGAGCCTGATAATGTATAATTGACCTTGTGAAGAGAACAGAGGAGCTGAGCCTGGAAAGAAACAAGTGCCTGGGAGACAGATGAGCCTTATGCCAACATATAGCTGAGATCAGAAGAAGCTGGGACCACAGAGCCTTAAAAGGAAGAAGGAATGCTGAACCCTCACAGACATCACCCACCATCTTGCTTCAACACGTGGCCAATGACTTTGGGTGAGAAAGTACCTCTTATGGTACCTTGAGTTGGACTCTTTAGGGCTTTGTAACTGTAAGCTTTTACCCTAAATAAGTATCCTTTCTAAAAGCCAAAAAAAAATGGTATATTAAGTTAGATGTATTTTAGATTAAAGAAGATATCAGAGAGGCAATATAAAACTAAAACACATGAGACATATAGAAAACAGATAACAACATGAAATATATTAATCTAATCATATTATAATTATGTATAGTAGGAATAAAAATTCAGAGATTAACAGACTAGATAACAAAAAAAAAATCCAACTATATGTTGCCTATGAGAGATACACTTTAGATTCAGAGATATTACCCACCATCTTGCATCAACAAGTGGCAACAGATTTTGGGTGAGAAAATCCCTCTTATGGTACCTTGAGTCAGACTCTTTAGGGCCTTGTAACAGTAAGATTTTACCCTAAATAAATACCATTTATAAAAACCAACAGATTTCTGGTCATCAGCACCCCTTTGCCTGACTAATATAACTATATATTACAAAACCTTGCTGAGAGAAATTAGAGCTCTATATAAAGAAAGATATGTCATATACATGAATTAAGAGACTCAAAATGTTTAAGACGGTAATTCTCCACAAAATTTTTTTTAAAGATGTATTTTATTTATTTATTTCTCACCCCCTCCCCCGCCATTGTTTGCACTTACTGTCTGCTCTCTGTGTCTGCTCATCTTTTTAGGAGGCACTGGGAACTGAACCTGGGACCTCCCATGTGGAAGGGAGGAGCCCAATCACTTGAGCCACCTCTGCACCCTGCTTGTTGTGTCTCTCATTATGTTTCATTGCTATGTCTCTTCATTGTGTCATCTCTTTGCGTCATCTTGTGTCAGCTAACCATGCCAGCCTGTCGTGTCAGCTCACTGTCTTGCTTGTTTTCTTTAGGAGGCACTGGGATCCAAACCTGGGATGTCCAATGTGGTACACAGGCACCCAACTGCTTGAGCCATATCCACTTCCCAATTACCACAAATTGACCTATAGATTCAGTGCAATCACTTTTAAAATCCTAGCAGGTACTTTTGTCAGTGTTGTTAAAGGGATTTTAAAAATTCATTTGGAAATACATCAGAACTAAAATAGCCATAATAATGTTTTAAACAATTTATTGAAGTATATCATTCATACATGAATATACATTAACAATAAGTGTTCAGTAAACATTGTGAACTCACAAACCAAACATGCATAACATCATACAGGGTTCCCACACATCGCCCCACCACAAATACTTTGCATTCTTGTAAAACATTAGTTAACAAATTATGAAAGAGCGTTGTCAAAGTTTTACTACTAACTATAATCTGTATCTTACTCCCCTACACTTTTTTAAAAGGATTTATTTATTTATTTATATTTATCCATTTTTACCCCACCCTCCCATTTTTGCTGTTTTTGTGTCCATTCGCTGGGCAACTCTCTGTGTCTGTTTCCTGCCCTCTCTTCTCATTCTTCCCTTCCTGTCTTCACTGGAATTCGATCCTCAGAATCTCTGATGTGGGAGAGAGGCATCCTACCGCCTGTGCCACCTTAGTTTCTGGTTTTTCGGCGCATCTTATCTCATCTCTCCCTTGTGTCACTCTCCTGTTACGTCATCATCTTGCTGCATGGCTCACAGGGCCTGATGGTTCAACCATGCATGGGGCCTGATGGAGCACCCACACGTGGGGCCTGAAGGTCTCACATGCCTTCTATGTCTTTTATATATATATATATATTTTTACTGGGAGGTCCCAGGGATAGAACCCAGGTCCTTCCATATGGGTGACAGATGCCCAATCATTTGAGCCACATCGGTACCCCTGCTATATCTCTTAAGGTTGACCAAAGATACCTAGAATTACAGTCTTTTCCCATACAGAATGGTCATTTAATAAATCAGACTTAGTTTATCATCAGCATTCTGAAAACCTAGGGAGAAAAACTAGGTCTGGGAACACATGCATGGTTTCTAATATAGTGAATGTTTAGCCTACCCTGATTATCACAAAATCAGGACAGCAAGAATATTCACAGCATAACAATTTTTTAAGTGAAGAAAAAGTGGCAGAACTTACACAATCTGACTGCAAAACTTACTGTTAAACTACAGTAATTGAGACAGTGCATCATTGCCATAAATATAGATGTAAAGCCAAGAAATAAAGCCATATATTTTTGAACAATTGTTTTGAGACAATGATGCTATATTAGTCATCCAAAGGGATGCTGATGCAAAATACCAGAAATGGGTTGGTTTTTATAAAGGGTATTTATTTGGGGTAGAAGTCCACAGTTACTAAGCCATAAAGCATAAGTTTCTTCCCTCACCAAAGTCCATTGGAACGTGTTGGAGCAAGACAGCTGCTGATGTTTGCCAGGGTCCAGGCTTCTTGGATTTCTATTCCTGGGGCTGCATTTCTCTCCAAACTTAGCTCCTCTGGTTCCTCCACAAGGTCAGCTGTAGACTATGAGGCTTTCTAGGCTTTGCGTCTCTCCATAAGGCCAGCTGTAGATTATCAGGTGAATGGCTTGTCTCTATCCCGGAGCCTTCTCTTACGACCAAGCTCTCTTACTTCCTGAGGCTCCAGATTAAGACTCCAACATCAGAAAGGCTCCTTCTGTCTGTTGCCTTACCTTTTATATTTGATTCCCACCCCACCAAGGGATGGAACTCAATGCCCTTCTGATGTGGCCCAGTCAATGCCCTAATCACAACTTAATCATGCACAGATTAGCAGACCAGTTTACAAGCATAATCCAATATATATTTTTGGAATTCATAATTACATCAAAATGCCAAACGGGTACAGATGCCATGGCAATTCAGTGAGGAATTTTCTGTTTTATCATCAAATGGTCCCATGACAATTGGATATTTATATGTCAAAATATGAACTATACCCTTACCTCAATCTTTACACAAAAGCTTACCCAGAATTGATCATAGACATAAATGTAAGCATGAAAACTATAAAACTTCTAGAAATAAAAATAGGAGAAAAAATTTATGACCTTAGATTAGGCAAATATTTCATAGAAATAACATTCCAATGTGATCCATAAAGAGAAAATTAAAAATTTGAATCTCATCAATAATAAAAACTTTTGATTTTCCAAACACCAAAGACACCATATAGAAAATGAAAGGCCAAGTCACAGAATGGGAGAAATCATCTGTAAATCACATGTCTGGTAAAAAGCATGTATCCAGAATATTTAAAGAAAAATTGCACTCAATAAGAAGACACATAACCCAATTACAAAATGTACAAATGATTTGTTGGCTATTGTAACAAAAATATATATGAATGACTAATAAGCATCTAAAATTATCTTCAATACCATTAGCTATTAGAAAAATGCACATTAAAACTACAACATGATGGCATAAACACTCATTATAATGGCTCTAATAAAAATGAGTAACTACAGCCAATTATTGGTGAGGATGTGAAGAAACAGAAAACTCTGGAAAACTTTTTGGAAGTTTCTTTAAAGATTTAGTATAGAATCACCACAGCAATTCCAATACTATGTATAAACCAAAGAAAAATGAAAACATACATATACATATTAGATGTGTACACAAATGTTAATAGCAGCATTATTTGTATTAGGCATAAACTGGAAGAGATCCAAATGTCCATCAACTAAAAAATGTATAAACAAATGCTATTTAGCATTAAAAAGGAATGGACTTTTAATGTATACTGCAACATGGATAAAATACACATGCAAAATAACATTATGCTGAGTAAAAGAAGTCAGACACCAATGACTACATATTGTATGATTTTGTTTATCTGAAAATACCCAAAAAGCAAATCCAAGAGAAAGAATGTAGATCAGTGGTTGCCTGGAGCTGTATGTGGGAGTGAAAATTAACTAGAAATTTGTATGAGGGAACTTTTCGTGGGAATAGGAATATTTAATAACTGGATTGTGGTATATTAACATGACTTTATTCATTACTTAAAACCATGGATTTTGTAAAATTGCAACTTTCAAACTGGATCATGGTTGTGCAATTCTACAAATTTGCTCAAATTAATTAATGTAAAATCCATTTACCTACAATAGGTGAATTTTTATGGTATGTAAATTAAACCTCAATAAAACTGTTAAAAACATCATAAAGTAATAATATAGGGATTTTCAAAATGTTATGGATAAGTCTTAGTTTATCCAGGGGCTATAAATTCTGAAGCCTGATTTATGATCATGCACATTCTACAAATATTGAAATATACCTGAATTTGTGTAATGAAAGTATGAACCCAACATGATTTTATGTTTATGAAGTTTTATGTCATCATTAAGAGTGTGGGCTTTTGAGTTAAACTCATGTTTTGAATCCCAGTTCTGCTATTTATAAGTTGTAAGAGTTCTGCAATTTATTTAATCTCAAAGACTCAGTTACCTTTCCTGAAAAAATATTTTAAAATGAAAATGCTATGTAAAATCACGTTAAAAGAACAAATAAAGGGGAGTGAATGTCACTCAAGCAGTTGAGTGCCTGCTTCTCACATGGGAGGTCCCATGTTTGGTTCCTGGTACCTCCTAAAAACAAAAACAGAAAAAAACAAGCAAACAAACAAAAAAACAAAAAAAAAAACAATTCAGGGGACCTGATGTGGCTCAGTGGTTGAACACCATCTTCCCACACACGAGAGGTCTGGGATTCAATTCTCTGGCCCCAGTACTTCAAAAAAAAAAAAAAGAACAAATAGGTTATTATGATTATTCAACTATATAATATCTTTGCTATATTACTTAGCACTCTGGCAGAAATATAGGCTACTTCATGAAAATTATAACATCCAAAAACTTAAATATTTTCCAGTTTTATTACTAATTTTAAGTTAGTCTTTTGTTTAACGAATAAATTTTGTTGATACATATTTATAAAGCATAAATCCATCCAAAGTGTAAAATCAATGGTATTTGGTATAATACATAGTTGTGCATTCATGACTTCAATCATTTTTAGAGCATTTTCATTATTCCAGTAGTAAGTAGGTCTTTTGTATAAATAAACTTACAAATCAGAAATGGATTTTTGTCTCAAAAACTGTGGACATAATAGATGATAAAAATAGATGTTTCTTAACTTCTCATAATGTCTTCCTGTTTTAGGAATTGTGATGATATTTAACCGTAATCTTAGAATTGTTTCAACTTTACCTTTCCATGGATCATAATCTTATTCTTCTTCTTTGCTCAAGGGATTTGTGATTGGTTTCTTTTGTAATAGGCAGATTGTGATGAGTGTAGCAGTCCCTACTGCATATTAAAAGCTACCAGTTTTCAGGAGAGGTTTCTGTGTTTGATATGTGGGTTTCTGATTATTTCCTTCCCACTGTGGTTAATGTGCCCAAGTCACATGCTAGGAAAACCACATTGGATTTTAATACCTTACTTCTTGTTACTGTAATATGTTGCTCATTCAGGAAGTCTTTCTTATTTTATGATCCTTAAGTGATATTTAAGCTGTGAATACAAAGAAAATACAGCCTATCACATATTATATGCATAGTATACTGTATCTTATGCATCCAATCTCTATTCTCCAGCTCATCCTCTTTGGATTTTCCATCTCACCCTATTTGTTTTAGAATTCTATCATTTTCACCAATGATGCCACCTTTGATGATACCATCTCATATCATCCTGTATAGCATGAAACAATATCTTTTTAAATTACCAATATGAGGAAATACTTCTTGCCACTTCTAACCTCTCATTTCTTCTGTACATATATTTTACATTACTACCCCTTTCTATTCATATGGTAATAAGTGTGTCTATACATTTATAGATATAGTGATTTTCTAGTGTGTCATCTTAATTCCTTTTCTTTTCTACTTTTTTTTTATGTGACACCTTTCCTAAAAGTAAGTAACAAATGAAAAACTAGGTGAAACCCAATTCCCTTGATTCAAAACAGAGAGGAGGTAAAAAAATAAATAATAAAAAATTAAAAATTAAAGAAAGATAGGATTGGGGAATATGTACTCTTGAGTTTTTGGAAGAAACTTTTGAAGATTAAGAAAGAGACTCAGATATCCCCTTCAAAATAAAGTTGCAACCATGTCACTGTTAGTTTGTACAACAAAAGATTTAAAAGCACATTGACTTTATACAACTTTATCATTAAGCTCTGAGTGTTTTATCAATCTCTCTGTACTTTAGGGTACAAATGAAATCAAGTGTTTTCTGGGATATTTTTCACAGTACCAGGTCAGTGGCTAGTCTTGAGGTTCAGACATTTGAGTGTAAATTAATTTCCAAGGAGGGTTATTATTCTACATCATTGGAAATGGTTACATGTACACCTAAAAAACACTACATTATTTTATTATCACATTGGGTTAAACCAACATTGCTTACATTAAGAAATAATAATTTTATATTGTGGTAAATTCAGTATGTGCATTAAGCAAGAGTATATATCATAACAACCTGGGAGAATTATTTTCCATAAAATATTAAGAGACAGGTATTCTGAGAGGGTAACAGTTAAACTGAAACCTGAAGGATGAGAAGGAACCAACTATATAATAAGTCAGAGGAAAAAAATTCTGGGATTCCAGGCCGGGGTACTTTTCTTGAAAATCTGCTAGGGTAGAGAAGAGCTTAATTTTGTTGTTTTTAAGGGTAGACATAATGGAGGCCAGTATGACTGGATTATGAGAGAACTGGAAAATTAGTGGGAATAGATAATTTAGGCCAAAATAAATATTTTTATTTTATTCTAAGTGAATTGTAAGACATTGAGAAGTTTTAAGTTAGATGAATTACCTTTAGTTTTAAAAAGAATTTCTCTGGCTGTTCTGAAAGTGATGAATTATATAAATAGAAAACAGTAGAGGTGGGACAAGTATAAAAGTAAAGAAATGAGTAGAGAAGTTGTTATAGGGTTCGTGGTGGAAAAAAATGTTAACTTGTGTCAAAGTTAAGGAGCTGGAGATAGAAAGAAGGAATATTTGAATAGACAATTGGCACAGAAACAAAATGACATATTCAACAAGATTAATATAATGAATTATATAAGACATGTATGATGGAATGGTAGATGGAGGTTGGATCACCCACTAATGTTTGCCTTTTGCAACTGGGTGAATGTTCATGACAATTTTGACTACTAGAGGAAATGGTTTAAGATGGTGTGACAGATTAAATTGTGTACCCCAATTTGGACATGTTCTTGGTCCCCATTCTGGTGGGTATGGACCCACTGTAAATAAGATCTCTTTAAGATGTTATTTCAGTTAAGGTGTTTCCCAAATGAATCACCTTGGGCTTTAATACAGGTTACCAGTGTCCTTTGTAAATGGAATGGAATTCAGGCATAGAAAAGGAAAGCTAAAGAGAAAAGATGAAGCTGGAAGTCAAAGGAACCAGAGAAGAAAGTAGAAGACATAGCCATGTGTATTGTCATATGACAGAAAAACAAGGGACCAAGGATCACCAGCAGCCAGCCCCAGAACACCATAGTCTTTGGGGTGCCTCAATATTGGTCTTCTTCTCCTAACCTCAACACTGTTAACCAATAATTCCCATTTTTTAACCCAACCCATTTTATGATATTTGTTTTAGAAGACAGGAAACTAACAGAGGTAAGGTTTACCAAAATGAGATTTTGAACATGCTAAGCTTTAGGTGCTTATGAAACATTTAAGAATAATTAAGGCAACCTAATATTTAAGTCTAGAACACAATGGTGTGTTTAGTATGTTGATACTTGAAAAACATCATCCTAGATTGTGATACATTTATTTCAA
Organism: Cabassous unicinctus; assembly: GCA_029593785.1. Classification (NCBI taxonomy): domain Eukaryota; kingdom Metazoa; phylum Chordata; class Mammalia; order Cingulata; family Chlamyphoridae; genus Cabassous; species Cabassous unicinctus. The sequence goes on from JAQZBX010011949.1 coordinate 13,055, forward strand.
CTCTTTTACTGCTTTTTCTATATTTATGAAAAAAAAATAATATATTGCTTAACAAATTTGCAGCTCTTTCCACTGAGGACCTCTCCTATGTTTTGGAAATTCTAGCATGCTTTTTTGTGCCAAAACTCTGAGTATTACTTCTGTATCCCCACTCATGCATATGTCTTATTTTGCCTTTTCTATATTTGTAATTTCTGATAATCTGTCTTCAGCCTTCATTCTCTCCTTTACTTCCCATGACAAACACAGAAAATTTCAGCTATCAGCCAATATGGATGTTTCCAAATTGTACTTGTCCTACTCTTTCTCCTGAAATCTAGTGTGCTACTGGCTTGCTACCTTCATTTGAAAATGCAAAAATAAAACTTTAAAACACCATTTTAAATCACAACCATCATATTTGTCACCTAATTTTCTCTTTCAAAGCTCTACATTGAAATATTTGTCAATTTCAATAAATTCTCTTTTCAAGGCTCTACTCTTTCCCTTCCAATGCATTCCCCTCTTCTACTTCCTTATGTCAAGACTTCATTAACAATGCCAGTGATATTTGCAATAGTATCCTTTTTAGTCTCCATGTCTCAATTCTGTCTGATTGGGCGGATAAGCAAATAGCAGTAAATCAAAGCTTTTTGATCAAGTAAAATATATAACCTGAGGTATTCTTTAGAATAATTGAATTATGTTTTGATATCATTTTCAACACATTCTATAATCAAGTCCATATCACTCTTTTATTCATGCTCCCTACCAGCCCCACATTGAACATATACTTTCATATCTGGTCTTCCATGTCTTTGCTTATATGATTCCCTTGGGACTACTCCATTTTATGTGAAAGGTGACATCTTATATGAAATAAATTTGCCCAACATTTGTAATAGTGGCCTCATGTGATAAGAAACTGCAAACTAAATTAGTGTGAAATGGAGCTAACAAATTAAACTTGGAAGTTTAAGTACACGAATCTTCATCCTACACTAGGCAATTTTCCTCTGATGAAGACTTATGAGTAAGTAGGAGAATGGAAATATTGGTGAGTTGCCTTTAAATTAGTACAGTGCTGTATGGCTAGAGAGTAATAAATGACTCTTATAAAGCTCCATTTCACACTAATTTCATTAAGTAATAAATGATGATTTTCCTGAGGGAGTTTATGATTTACAGTTACAATCTCAAAAAAATTGGCACCATTTGGAATATGAATAATTGTATATCCAGTTTGATTTCACAGATTATTTTGTGAAACATGTCATTTTATTTTAGCTAACATTGTAAAAATACTGTGATTATATATAGAGTTTCCATGTGTGAAAATCCATTGTTTCATTAGTGATATAATTGAAGTAAACAAGACATAATGATGCCAATTCTAACTTCAAAACACACATAGCTGGGTCATAATTGACATCCTATATTCCCACAAATAGCTATAAGTCTTGGAAACAAACTTAGCTCAAACATTGTATTATTTGATTAAGCTTAACACATAGGGCCTTCCAAAAAGAAATTAAGTGGCTCATTTTAAACTGCAGGCTTTGGATTTCTTAGTGTCCATTACATAAACACAAAATAAATGTTTTCTACCCACCTCTAATGGAGGACTTGCTTCTAGTTCTTAGTGAGTCTCTACATAATCAAGGCAATGAGAGTTGATGGAACTTTATAAACCTTTGAGACCCTATCTCTGAAACACAGTGACTCTGAAATCCTCACATTGCCTTTTACCTTCTTGGAGATGCACCACCAGTAATTAGTTCTTTAACAAGAGCTCCTCTGGAAATTGAATCAGGCACCCTTTGGGACCTCTTTGTAACAGGCTAGGTCTAGATAATTGAAGTGAATTAAGCTTCATGGCATCTGAAGGACACAAAGATTGAGTGTATCTCCTAAAGTAGCTCATTTGTAATCAGGGATGGTTTTGTAAAAATAGACTGTTGAAGAGCTAAGACCCAAATATTTATCCATCAAATTAGTACAAACCCTATTTATTTAGTTATGTAGAGATTCTAGAGCAAAAGGATTTTTCTTCCATTTTACCTCAAGTAATACAGTTAGCATGGTCATTTTCTAAGGGACTGTGGTGAAGTAGAGGTTAAAAGGAGGATGCATTCTCCAAAGAACAAGCCTCATGCAATAAAATTATTATTTTACTCTTTTCTTTACTTTTGTTTTGTAGTGAGGAAAAAAAGTAGAAAGTAACTACTGGGAAAAAGTCAAAAACAATTTTTAAAATCAGAACTCTTTGGTAAGGTTAGAATATATCTTCAGATTTCCAGACAAACACAATTTTTTAAACCACTGAAGCTTTCATGTGATGGCTTTCATATATATAATTTTTTCATATATATTCATATATATACATATATATTTTTTATGCATGTGATGGCTAATGAATTATATAGAAAGGAATTGTCTGCCAGTTTTCTTCTGTGGTGCTTAAGTCCTCTTTGTAGCAATGCTTCCTTTCTGGTGTGTCATAAGATTGTCCCCTATAGACCTTAAATTGAAAGATGGAAGTTGAGCTATATGGCTGGCACAAGGTCATTTATATAAAGTATAAATGTATACACATGAAACAGAAACATACATTTTGTAAGCACACAAGAAAATAAGCAGATTCACAATATATACAACTAGGGTGTTTACCTGGCAGTGACAGGAGAGATGGCTAAAGGAATAAAGTTAAAAGGGAATGAGAAATACATTTAAAAAGCAATGCCTTTTGCCAGGCCTGTTATGATGTTATGCTGTGAACAGAAGAACATAATTATTTTAAACCTCTCTGCTGAGGCCCCAAAACAGTTTGAAAGACAAATATATTCATTGGGCAGACAATCCACTTCTGAATTCTCATCTATATAAGTAAAACAAGTTTTTAAAATATATAAATAAAAATATTCATGAGAATATTATACAGATGGCAAAATACTGGGATCAAATTAAATTCACATCAGAGAAATTTATTAAGTAAAATATAGAGATATATTTTTAACACAATATAAACTTTAAAACTTGGTTTATATACATGACATACAAATCTGGGGCAAGCTTCTGAGAAGAATATTAAAAATAATAAACAACATGTTACTTTACAATTGTTTCTTTAAAAAAAGTTTATTAAGGTAAAATTTGCATACAGTAAATTGCATAGATAATAAGTGTGCAGGAATGAGATTTGGCAAATGAAAACAATTCTTTTATTACTGCCCCAATCAAGATAGCATCTCTATCACCCCAGAAAGTTCCCTGATATTTCTTTTAGTTAATTCCCCACATCATATCCCAGGTAACAATTGATATGATTTCTATCACCAGAGTTTAATTTTTCGTATGCTAGAACACGATATAAATAAAATAATACAGGATGTTTTGTCTGATATATTTTGCTTGACTTAATGCTATTGAAATTCTTCCATGCTGTTGGATGCATCAGTAGTTGATGCCAATTTGTTGCTGTATAGTATTGATTTTATAAATATACCACAATTTGTTTACATTTTTCTGTTTATAGGCAGTTAAAATATTTCAAATTCAGATTATTATGAATAAAGTTATCATGAACATTAATGTACAAGTAATTTTCTGCACAAATACCTTCATTCCTCTTGGGTAAGAATTGAGGAGGAGATTTCTGAGATGTATGGTAGATACATGGTAACTTTATTAGAAACTGCCAATTTGTTCCTGGATTGGCTGTACCATTTCCCACTACCACCAACAACACTTGATGGTTCCAGAAGCTGCAGATAGTAGTCAATATTTAGTAATATTATTTTAAATTTTACCTCAACTAATGGGTAGAGTTGGTATTTCATTGTTACTCTAATGTCATTTCTCTGATGACATAGGATGTCAGCACTTTATTTCATAAGTTTATTGTATATTCATATTTTTTTTCTGTGAAGTATTGGTTCAATTCTTTTGTCTGTTTTTATTGGGTTGTCATTTTGTTATTGACTGGTAGGAATATTTATATGTATTCTGGATACGATTAAATTACTTTGGCTTCTTAGTTGATAATCAGTTGAATATACATACATACACATGTTTAGACTCGAATTCTATTGCATTGATCTATTTATCTATCTTTAAAAAGTATTGTACTATCTTTATTACTGTAGCTTTATAGTAGGTCATGAAATCATCACCATAATCTCTTCAACTTTGTTCTTTTACAAACACGTTTTGGCTACACTCAATGTTTTGTATCTACTGTATGGAAACAGACCTCAAGTCAGACATAAGGGGACCATGTTTGTACACCATGAGATTGGGTCTAGGCCTTTCTGCTCTGAGAACTGTTACATAAATTAGAAGTTATATTTTTATTATTAAAATTTGATCCCTAACTTAAAATTGAATGTCCTTAAAAGTTGTAGCTTGCTCTCAACTTTGTATGTGAAATTAAGGAATGAGCCACTTGGATGTTTGAGATAAAATGGTAAATGTCATGAGCCTGTTTGTGACCTTTCCAGTTACAATACCCTAAAGCCAGAATGGCTTCCTCTTTCGTATGTAAAATTGGAGACTTTGAGAAAATCCCTTCATGACAGTAAGAAGCCATTGAATAAGTATTGAGGAAATCCATTACTAAGCTCATGTGGGAAATCAAACTTAAGAAATTTTAGAAATAACTGGTTGCTGAGTTCATGCAATCTAGTCATTAGGTCCTTTTGTATCTATTGCAGTTAATTATTAATGCAAATATAGTCCAATTTTTTAGCTAAAAGCTTTTGGTTCTTCAGGTCATTAATTGCATATAGTGTGACTTATGGACAGGAGAGATTCTCTCTGGTGGCAGCGGCCCAGAGAATGAAGATAGCACTCTGCAAAGAGATGGGAAAATGAGGGGCAATATATAGGGTCTCAAACAAAGACATTTCATAACAGAGTTTTGCTAGGGTCATATGAAGCACATAAATGGGGTCTGGTGATGTTATTGTAGGAGGAAACTGTACAGCCTGGAGAAAAGTACAGTCTATGATACCATTTGTATATTATTTCCCTATGGGGAGGATTGTTACATTTTAACTGTGTCCTTGGGCATGCAAGTGGCTGTGTGCTGCAGGCTGAGTTTCCCTTAGGGGCAGCCAGGGTCAGAGTACACACTGGACCCCCACAATCCACCCTAATGCAGCAGCTTGCATTGCCCATAGGACACACAATACATTCACATTTCACAACAGTACAGCATAGAACAGAATAATAAGAGTTCTTTACTAAAAGCTAGTAAACTTACAAAGACATGTTGCCAAAGCCAAGAGAGGGAGTTAAACCAGTTAGATAGGGGATCAATAGCTAATTTATCAATATGACTTATGTGTTCGTGCATATGATTTAAAACTTGTGAGAAATTATGAGAGTGATCAGAAATATATACACAAAATTGAACATTATTCATTGAGAACCACTTATTCTAAACTTGTTGATAGGTTGTATTTTGCCATGCCAGCAAGGTGTTTATTGCTGTCCAATTTGCAGGAGATATGTTCCAAGGAACAATAAGGGGCAGATTGTTCTGGTATAACAGTATGCAAGCAACATTTCCATTAGTAGATAATAAAGTACTAGGTAGGGGGGTACTATGAGGAGGCTTTTAATATGATACATTTTCCACTATTAAATTTCCTGAGTTTTTTATGGTGACATCAAAAACAAGTTTAAGCATAAGGAGAGTTCACACAGATACACACAATTCCAAGCTATTTGCTGTCCTGTTTGGTTGCCTCTTTATCTTTACCTGTCAGCTTTTATGGTACCAATGGGGAGGCATTTATGTTTGCAGATATTCAGAGCTTTTTTTTTTTCCAAGCCTGGGACTTTTAAACTGGGCCTTGTGACCAGAGTTTTAGCAGGCTTTATTTTGACCAGCTGCCTTTCCTGTATTTTTTTATACTAGCCTGCTTTAACTTTCCCCTCAGAGAGTTTATACCCATATTTTTAAGGGAGAGCTGAAGGGTGATGGTCATTCTTCTGTAGCTGTTTTCCAATGGTTAGGGGCAGAAGTCCCTGCCTGATAAGGTATGAAACTCTCTGGCTATTCTATTGAGGTTGAGGGAAATTGGGTCCAGTAATGTGATTGGAACTGGATGAAATTCCCACATGACTAATACCTTGTTCTGGAAGGCATTTACTCTGGAAGAAATAAACTTAGAATTTTTAAGAGACATGGTCCTACTAAAAGGGTAATGTAGCAGTTCGATAGCATTGATGAATTCCAAAAAGAAATATTGGATTATGTTTGTAAACTGGTCTCTTCCTCTTTTATTAAAGTGTATTGGATTCTGAGGTTTTACTTTTACTTGATTAAATAATGATTAAGGTTTAGATTGGACCATGTCAATAGAAACTGCACTACAGAGAAGGAAGATTAGTGTTTCAATGATGGAGTCCTGGGAAGTAAGCACACAGAGGAGCTTGGTCATGAGGAAGGAAAGAAGGCCCTGGGAAAAGAGACCAACTGTTCTCCTGATAGTCTCCACTGGACCTTGTGGAGAGAAGCAAGCCTGAGCCCAGATAGCAGTAAGCCCCAGGAAGAGAGGAACCCAGGAAGCCTGAACTTTTGGCAGATGTCAACAGCGATCTTGCTCCAACACATGGCAAAAAACTTTGGTGAGGGAAGTAACTTAAACTTTATGACCTGCTAACTGTAAGCTTCTACCCCAAATAAAAGCCCTTTTAAAAAGCCAACAGATTTCTGGTATTTTGCATCAGCATCCATTTGGCTGACTGATGCAGGTAAAGAACTTGCTGGATTTGGTATTAACTACCACCCCCGGTTCCCACAGTGGTGATTATGCCTAGGACAGCTAGGAGAGGATGACGAGAGGCACTGCCCTAGACATAAACTCACAAAGACAATATAGGTAACAACAAGACAAGCATATTATAAGCAAAATAAAAACAGTATACTCAAGAGAGCTATTCTTTTATATTATATATATATGTAAATATATATATTTATTTATTTATTTATTTATATTATAGGTACATTTATTAACTACTTAGAAAATGAATTAAGTTTACCAGGACTTTTAACATGTTTAATATTCTTCTGTATATGGTTTAGAATAGAAGAGATAGTATTGTATTTATCAGAAATTTAGGTATAGCACTTAATATTAATTAATGCATGAATTAATGCAAAAGTTCTTCTTTGAGCTGCAGTTAATAGATTTAAGCTTTAGGTTTGCAATACCATACATATTGTCTCTCCAGATGAGCAGGACATAATGTCTGTTGTGTTTGTTTTCAAGTTCTACTTACATTACTTTGGTAATTATTGCTCCACTTGGTATGTTTTTTACACAGCCAGCATGCTACAGTACTGTTGATCTTGGAGGGAGGTGCCAGCATTTTACTGGCTTGGTGCATAGGGCCCCTTGGCACTATGAAACAGAGCCAGTTTGGGACAATGTCCATTATAAATCTGGCCATATTGAGCCATTGCTCTCTGCTTCAGAAGTCCATAACAGCAATGTACTTCCCATTTACTTCAGGAGCATATTCAGAGACATGGTAGATACCTTCATTGTTTGAAGGATCATATTGACTGACATAGCCAATAACTGAAATGGAGAGTCACTAGGCAGCATACTGGAGGCCTGGTTTGAATGCACAAGAGACAATATTAAAGTCTGTCTCTTTTAATTTTTATATACTGTTAAAATACTTTTAGTGCAATTTATAGCAGATTAAATGAATATAACTAATTTTAGTGCTTTAGTTTTTACTCTTACATCTTCACCATGATTACATTAATTAACAGGTATTTTATTTTAGCAGTATAGGAAATAACTATGTTTTTATTATTTTATGAAATCTTAAGATTCCTAATGGAATTAAGATTATTTTTTATCTACTACCACCTTAATATACAGATTGAGATGGCCTTTAACTGTTTTCCCTGTTATGAAGTTACTTATTGTTATTAATATCAATTTAGGTTTTTATTTAATAACAGCTTCCTGGAATTAAATATTTAAATGTTTCAGTTTAGAAAGTACTTTTGCAAACTTTTTAAAAGCTTATGTTACTTTTAAATATGCTTATTAAATTACAATAAGCAACAAATTAAATTTATTTTTATTCATTTAAGTTTTGTCTTACATTTATTTCTAAGATTTATTAATTTATTTATTTCCCCACCCCACACACACACGCACACATTGTTTTTGTGCTCTCTGTCTGCTTTATGTGTTCTTCTGTGTCTGCTTGTCTTCTATTTAGGTGGCAACGGGAACTGATCTGGGACCTTCTGGAGTGGGAGAGAGGTGCTCAATCTCTTGTGCTACCTCAGCTCCCTGATCTGCCTCTTATTGTCTCTTCTCTGTGTCTTTTTCTGTTGTGTCATCTTGCTTTACCAGCTCTCCACATGAGCCAGCACTTCGATGGGCCAGCTCTCCCTTTGGGCCAGCTTGCCTTTCACCAGGAGGCCTCAGGAATTGACCACTGGACCTCCTATATGGTAGCTGGGAGCCCAATTGCTTGACCCACATCCATTTCCCACATTTCTTGTTTTGTTCTGTGAAAATTAGTCATTTCACTTTAGGACACATCTAAATTTTATTAAACATGGACTTACAATTTTTATTATTTTAAGTATTTAATATTATAATGCTAATTAATTTTATTAGTATCCTATAAACCTAGGGAGAGTACATCCAAGCTAAATAAAATTAGAACAATTATAATTTATGCAAGAAATGTTTTTCTCTCTTCCTTTTTCTACCAGGGGCTAAGTCCTTTTTTTTAAAATAAAATTTTAAAACTGTGAATAACCTTTAAAACATACTGAGTGCCAGTTTCTGGAATATATATTATAATTGTCATAATTTAGAAAAGATTTTTTCATGCCTTTTAAGGACTTTTTTTTTAACTTCTGAAATTTGGTAATTGGATTAACTACTTTCATTTTAAGACTTTTAAAAAGGTTTAAATTGGGGCATTGTAGGACAAACTATGATTTTTAATTTCTCAGCCTTCATTTCTCTATTTTGTTACACCTAACCCTTTGCCCATTCTTCTTCTTTTTCCTTATCTGAGGAGGAGTCCATCGGGTCCAATGCCATAAACTCCCACTCAAGGGTGGTTAATATCTTCCAGACCTGGATTCTAAACAACCTATGGCCCATAGCCTGGGCATATCTATAAGCAAGGGATTCAAACTTATAATTATTTGGTGCAGGCAATTGTTTAAATAATATTTTATCATTTCCTGTGCCAGGCACATGTCCTTTTCTAACTTTAATTTTTCTTCTAAGGGCACAAAGAGGCCTTTATAACTTGTTCTGCCTTAGTAGCTTCCTGCAAAACTCCTCAAAGGGGCCATGCTATGGCCACCACTATCTGGCAGTCTCCCTTTTTCTTATTTAAATGCAGCCACTTGCCTAACTGCTGTAGTACAGCCAGTATACTTGCAGAAGTTTTTAGGCATCCCCATATTCTTTTGGTAGTCCCTACACATCCTGGAAGGCAGCTGCCACTCACCACATGGACATCATAGGCAAACCAGGACTTCCCTATGGATTCTCCTTTCCCTGAGCTCATGCTTGGTACTACCAGTGTTCCTTCAGTCTCCTGCCTGTCTCACCAATCATTGCAACCTAGCTCCTGAAAAGCATGGGTCTGGGCACCTGCAAGACCAAAGAATGCACTCAGCAATGTGTTAGACATGAGCTTCATTTATGGGACTTAAGAACAGGAGAGATTCTCTCTGGTGGCAGCAGTCCAGAGAATGAAGACATGCTCTGCAAAGAGGTGGGAAAATGAGGGGCAAATATAGAGTCTCAGAACAAAGATATTTCATAAAAGAGTTTTTGCTAGGGTCACATGATGCACATAAATGGGGCTGGTGATCTTAATTGTACAGCCTGGAAAAAATTGCAGTCTATGATACTATCTGTACATTGTTTCCTTGTGAGAAAGCTTTTACATTTTAACTTGTGTACCTGGGTGTGCAGGTGGCTGTGTGCTGCATGCTGAGTTTTCCTGAGGGGGAGTCAGGGCAAGGGTATCCACTGGGCCCCCACAGATCAAAATGAAAGGATTTGAGAAAGAAAAAAAATACATGATCAAAATATTAAATCTTCATTGTATAATATAAAACATAATTAGAAAATAAATTTATTCATAAAATTAAATATCCTTATGTGCAGGAAGTTAACAAGATAAACAGAATAAATTTGATTGGAGAAAGCAATTTTGCGTTTTTTCATTGTATTCAAATTATCTTTTCAGTAAAGTAAAATCCAGTATGCTAAAAATGAGGAAATATAAGGGAAGAATATGGGTGTGGGATCAAGAGACCATGGTTTGCATTTTGATTTGATTTCTTAAAATTTTCACTTCTAATTCTAGTGTAGATTTTAACAAGTATGATTGGATTAATACATACATTTTAAAAATTTGAAAAATGCCTATTCAAACAGTGAGAAGAATATTAAGGTATTCCTGCCTTATTAAGAGGTATTCTTGCCTCCATAAAGAGGCAATTCGTTTGCTTCCTGAGTATGCAATGGTAATGAGACACTGTGTTTTTAACAGAGTCCATGAAAGGTAGTGTCTCTGTGTATAAGAGCTACAAGCTCAAGAAGGAGACAATAAAAACACAAAAAAAGCCACAAATAAACCTTGAGAGTATCAAAATCTTTAATCTGTATTATCATTACCAGACCATTAAACATATAGATACTACTCCAGTAAACAACCAGGTAAATCACTCATGAATTTGCAAACCATAAGTCAGTTTGTTTATCAGGAGGCTTATATAAACAAATGGAATCATTAGTGTGAGGATTTCTAAAAAAGGATCTAGAATTACCAAGCACTTTCCTCATGGCCCCAAATTAAACCTCTTCTCAAATGTCTACTACTTCCTACAGATATAAAGTATTGATTCTATATGATTGAAAACTTCATCCATAGGAAGCATGCTTTAATTTATGATTTAGCCTTTATTCTTGAAACCGTCCTCTCCATGTTGTTATAATCACCCATTTACTTACTTTCTTGCCTCCCATGAAGCCTACATGTTTTTCATGGTTTGATCTTACTCATCTTTAATACACAGTGATTGTTATAAAATATATATAACTAAATTTCAGGTTAATTTTGCTATGTTTTGAGTATTTAAGACAATTTATATCTGCAAAGCTAAATTAGACATAAAATTTGGTATGATTTGCCTTATTTTAAATTATACAGGTTTTGATGTGACCTTGAAAAACTTTGAGAACTTTTATTTTCTGTTTATAATATTTCTATTGAAGTGAAGAAGTGTATAGGGAGATAGAAAAAGGAAGTGTTTTGTTCAGAAAAAGAGTAAATATAGAAAAGTTAATCGGATCAAATACTTTTAGTTTCTGATGCAATAATTAATCTAAAATAATATTAAACAAATATTCTTCTAACTTCATAGCTGAACATTAAAATATTAAGTGGGAATTTTGCATTGATTAGTTATGATTCTCTTTAGAGCACCTTTTACTTCTTTATTCCTCAGACTGTTAATCAGTGGATTCAACATAGGGATAGCGAGGGTATAAAACACAGAGGCCATTTTATCAATATCAAAAGTATGACTGGATTTGGGTTCAAGGTAAATAAAAATAGGGTACCATAGAACAACCACTGATGTCAGATGGGAGCCACAGGGAGAGAAGGCTTTGTACCGTCCCTCAGCTGAGTTCATTCTGAGAATGTACACAAAAATAAATGTATGGGATACAAGAAAAATTAAGAGGGAAGGGAACAAATTACAGGCTGATAAGATCAAAATGATCACTTCTAATTCATGTGTGTCAGAACAGAGTATGGATATAAGAGGGAGGCAATCACAATAAAATAACTGATGATGTTAGAGCCACAAAAGGACAATGTAAGTAACTTAATTGTGACTAATAGGGCCACAAATATGCTGTAGAGATATGGAATGAGTACTAGAGTCCAACATACTTTCTCTGACATTATGCCCACATAGAGAAGAGGTTTGCAGACTGCCACATAGCAGTCATAGGCCATTGCTGATAGAAAAAACAGTTCACTGACAATGAAAAAACTCAAATGTTGCTAGCTGAGTGGCACACCAATTGTAGGAAATTGTATTTTTTTTTTACAATGAAGTTTACCTTCATTTCTGGACCAACAAGAGTATAATATGCAAGATCAGTAATGGAAAAATGTCTAAGGAAAAAGTACATGGGCATGTGGAGCTTGGAATCCAAATGGGTAAAAAAAAGCATGCCCAGATTGCCTATCACTGTGACCAAGTATGTGACAAGATTAGTTGCAAAGAGAGGGACTTTCAGTCAGGGTGGTCCGTTATACTCATGAGAATAAACTCTGTCACTTGGGTCACTGAAGTATGATTCTGTTTTTCAATATGGATCATCTTGGGAACCTGTGAAAGGCATAAAGTCAGTTACTTGTAGTTGACATGCTATCTCAGAGAGAACATAGAACGTAACGTACAAGTGCTCGGGGAATTTTCTCTGTCTCAATTTCTGAATAGAGATTCCTCAATCCATCAGGCCAAAACTACACACATTAATACTCAATTCAAGTATGCCTTAGAAGGGGCTAAATGTTTTTATGTGGCTGTTTTGATGCATCTACAGGGACTTACTTCTTTTCACCCAAAGTCCTTTTAAGTATGTCTATCTATTATATTTCAGCTTTTAAAAATTTCAAGTATTTTGTAAAACACACCTCTGCACTTAAACCATAATCTTTAACTTATTGACAATCATTGCACTGATTTTAAGTAGCAAGGCATAAAGTGACTTTCCAAACTATTGGTGAAATGAGGAATCAGGTGATTAGGAAACTTCTGCCCATTAAATATGGGTTTTAATAATTCTCACTCTGAAATCAGCTTCTAATAACAATAAAAATCTGATGTTATAATACGCTGATTTTAGAATTCTGTTAACAATTTCATAGTCTGCATTCATCTGCCTGTTGTTTCTGCAGATTGAATCAGTTCTTCAGAATTATGCCCCCTGTGGAGCTCATGTAGCTCAATGGTTGAGCTCGCACCTCACATAAATGAGGTCCCAAGTTCAAACCCTAGTACTTCCTAAAAAAAAAAAATCATTCTTAATTATCCCTCAATCATACATACTTCTTCTACACACCAAGGACCTAGTCATTTTGAATATTCTTGAACCCTTAATGGAGATTTATGTAAAGGGATCAAGTAAAAATAAGAATACAAATGATTAGACACTACTATTTGAGATCTCATTATGTGCCAGGCACTTTTTAACACACTTTCCCTTAACTCATGTGATCTCTATAATAACAATAGGAAGTGGGTAGTGTTTCTATCCTCATATGAAAGTAAGGAAACAGAGGCACAGACTGTTAAATAACTTAGCCTAGATCACTCAGTTAATAAGTGGTGGAGTCAGGATTCAAATACAAGCATTCTGCCTTGAGAATAAGTTTTCATAAATATGACATGCTGCCTTTACATTTAAGGTATCCTCAGCAGACAGGAAATAAAGAGTGTAACAAGAAGGACACCTGGAAATAAGGGTAGACAAAGATCCATGTTGAAATAGATGACTGAAGCATAACATAATTTGAAAACAAAGGCGTTATAAGTAACACAAAAGCACTGTATAAGAAGTCTATCCTGAATATTAATTCTATTGATGAAAAAAAGATTGTAATCAAAGAAGCAGTTTTGCAGAGCATAAGCCCTTTAAGATATTGGAGATGGCCAGTTTGTGCTGTATGTCCTGAGAAAGTTTCAAAGACTTGTTTTGTACTCACCTTAATGGAGAATCAAATTTGGCCTCCTTCAGTTTTAAACCTCATTGTTGCAAGAAGGATTTAAGCCTTTGTCTAGCAACTTGAGCCTCAGTTTCTTGAAGTTTTACTTTGATTCAAGGATTAACACAAGGCATACAATTACCTCAAGGGAGAGTGACTTGGATATCTGTTAATTATTCTCTGAAGATCCCATTAGGAAAAAGTTAGAAGTGTTTTGTACCTGATTCTAACAATAAATAAATTTTACAATATTACTAAACACTGGACATCACAAATATGCTTTTGTTAGTGATTCAGATATACAACATCATTAACGTAGGAGGTGCACTATACACAAACACAAAAACACTCACATAAAATTCATAAGTAAATGACAGAATAACTTGCCAAAAATGAAATTATGCAATATTTAATATAGAAATCCATTAATAAGGGACTTTGCTGGATATAGATTGCAGGTTAACATAAGATAATATCTTATGCTTGGTATTGCTTCTGCCAAGGAATCTGTGTCATTCTTTTCTTTGTTCCTCTGTATGCAGTGTATCTTTTAACTCTGGATTCCTTTAAGGATTTCTCTTTAGCTTTGGTTTTCAGAAATTTGATTGTGATGTACTCTGGCATCATTTTCTTTCTATTTTTCCTGTCTGGTGTTCTTTAAGCCCTTATACCTCTGGGATTTTACTTGTTTTGTTTTATAAAGTTGGAAAAATTCTTGCCAAGACTGTTTTACTGCCCCATTCTATTCTTTTCTCCTGGGTTTATAGTTCAATGCATATTAGACACCTTATTTATTGCTAATCAGATCACTGGGACTAATTTTTTATTGTGTTTATTTCAATATGTTGTTTTCCCTCTGACTTCATTTTGTATAATCTCTACTGTAATATATTTACTTGTTTTTTTTCTTTTTCAGTGTATAATCTGTTGTTACTCTCATTCAATAATTTTATATTCATATCTGATATTGTATTTTCATCTCTAAAGTTACTTTTGGTTATTTTTCAATCTTTCCTTTTTTTACAATTTTATTGAAGTATATCATTCATACAGAAACATACATAAACTATAAGTGTATAGTGAAAGTTGTGAACTTACAAAACAAACATGCATAACATCTACAGGACTCCCATACATCACTCTACCACCAATACCTTGCATTGTTGTGAAACATTTGTTAGAAATTATGAAAGAATGTGATCAAAATATTACTAAAGTACTAACTGTATTTCATAACTTACATTTGCTGTATTTTCCCCCACTCACCCTATTATTTCTTTTTTAAATTTATTTACTTTTCTTCATTTTTACCACCCCCACCCACCGTTTTTGCTGTTCTTGTGTCCATTTGCTGGGCAAATCTCTGTGTCTGCTTCCTGCCCTCTCCTCTCATCCTTCTCCTCTTGTCTTCACCAGGATTCGATCCTCGGAACCTCCGATGTGGGAGAGAGGCGTCCTACCACATGCGCCATCTTAGTTTCTGGTTTTTTGGCATGCCTAGTCTTGGCTCTCCCCTGTGTCACTCTCCTGTTACATCATCATCTTACTGCATGGCTCAGCAGGGTCTGACAGTGCTCCCATGCATGGGGCCTGGGAAGCTCACCTGCTCGCAGGACCTGGCGGCACACCAGTGCACGAAGCCTGGTGGACCACGTGCCTTCTTTATTTTTCTCTTTTTTAAATTTTACTGGGAGATCCCGGGGATCGAATACAGGTCTCTCCATATGGGAGATGGATGCCCAACCGTTTGAGCCACATGCTCCCCCCCACACACACTATATCTCTTAAGTTTGACCTAAGATGCCTAGAGTTACAGTCATTTCTCATACAGGATGGTCATATAATAAATCAGGCTTAGTTTATCACCAGCTTTCTAAAAACCAAACCTAGGGAGAAAAACTAGGTCTGGGGACACTACATGGTTTCTAATACAGTAAATGTTTAGCCTACCCTGATTATCACAAAATCAAGAGAGTGAGAATATTCACACTTAACATTTTCTTAATGTTCTCCTTTTGCTCTTGTTTTCTGTTAATCACAGAACATATTGAACATATTTTTAATAGTTGTTTTAAATTTCATACCTGCTAACTGTCTCAACAGCTTTTTCAGTTTCTTGTCAATTGACTGATACTTGTTCCTACATGCTCATGAGTAGTATTTTGGATTAGTTGCTGAATATTGTGAATTTTATGTTAATGCATGTTATACTAGTCATGTGCTTAAGAAGAGTGTTGATTTTTTAACAAAGGTTCTCATTGTTCTTTTTGAAGCTTGTTTTCAAGCTAGATGCATAGATCTAAAGTAACTCATTCCTCTAGGATCTTAAAACTTAACTGCATGACCTGGTGTTCAACAAGGGCTATGGTCTCTACCTCTTTGGAACTGTAAAGCAGTCCTCTCTGAGCTCTGTAATTTGTTTAGCCGATACATTCCTAGTCCTTCTTTTCACAGTCTTGTGGTGTTTCACTGCAAGTATACACACTTAAGTACTGAGCCATTAACTGAAGGAGACCTATTTTAGATTTGTGGAGCTTATTATTCTCTGAATAGTTCCCTCCTCAAAAGTACTCTGTCCTCTAAGTTTTGACTGCCACAGCTTCCACACAATCTAGTATTTGTTTCCTCTTTTCAAGAAGCCCATAGTTTACTGCTTTGAATTGCACCAGAATCCAGAAAGTACCTTAGGCAGGTAGCCAAGAATATCTAAGGGCTCATCTGTCTTTCTTATCTCTTTGGAATCACAGCACTGTTCAGCCTGTTTTGGAATTTTTTTTTCTTACACTTTGTGCAGTTTTTCTAGGTGTTTATAGTGGACGTTAAGTCTGACCCCAACTGCTATATAATGGAAGGGAGAAAAACCTGAGGGCATTTTGACTAGAAATATTTATATACCTATCTAATTTTAGATGTGAAGTGAAACTTTCTTAGAAAGACAGCAGGTTTGGTGTACATATGAGGCTTGCATATTGTGACTGAAATCTAGTAAGGCTTACCTAAAAATGCTGAACATTATGTTGTATAGGGATGAGGAAAGTCCAGAGCAGGGTAGATATGACATGATTTCAGTGTAATATTTGATATTCTATTCCCCTAAATATAAAATATGTTTATAAAATTTCTGAAATAATAATTTTTCCATGAATTTTTGTTGAAATTAGTGAATGGCCTGAATTTCTTTTCTGGGCTGATCAATTAATATGTTAATTTGAAAATTAAAAATGTTCAATAAACCCTAAGATCATAAGTGAAAATATTTTTTAATGTATTCCTTTTTTATCTTATTTTTGTTTTTGGTCTTAACATTATTATTAGTGGAGTGACTCCAGTTAAAATGGTTGAGTTGGAAGCTCTAAGGCCATGTCCCACCACAGAAACACCAAAATAAATAAATAAATAAATAACAAAAATTGTAAGAATCAACTTAGAACTCTTGAAAACAGCCAGAACTTTACAGCTGCCAAGTATATGCTTAATCAAGAAAATGTTGGCATAAATATGGTAGGAGAATTTCATGCCACTTTAACTTAGCTTTGTTCCATTACCCTCCCAGGCACAGAGGTGTTGTTTTAATTCTCAGTGTTGGTAACTGATTCTGGAATTAGCAGAACAGACATTATTATCAAGGAATGGTTTTTGTCTGTTTGGTCCTGTTTGGAGATTAAACATGATCAGGACACTTGCCTTTTTTTTTTTTGTCTAACTTAGAAGTCTCTTGGGGTGGAAAAGTGGCTAAACAGATGGTACTCCTGGAAAATATCAAAAGACAAAGGAAGACATGTCTGTCACTTGTGACAAGGTATTACAGTTGAAGTTAGCAACAGACATACTCTATGCTGGGGGAAAAAAGCCAGCAGAGAGAGTTTCAGGACTAAGTCTTTGAAAAGCCACTGTGCATCAGGGGAAATCTGAGAGGGCCCAAGATGCCCAGGAGAGGACACATGCTCAGAAAATACTCGAGAAGACCCTAAGCTTTACCTTCTGCTGATTTTGTTACTGAGCAACAGCTTGCTGCCTGACACACACAGAGACCAATGTCACAACATCAGGATTTTGGGAAAAGAAAGAGGTTTATTGGAAGGTTGACTGGCAAAGAAACAGAAGGAAAATTTATATCAGTCTCCCTGAACCAAGGACTAAAAAAGTCTTATAAGATGGAAACAAAGGGAGGTGGGCACAGTGATGGGGAATCTGGGTGGCATATTCTGATTGGTTGTTAATATTACTGTCTATATATTGTAGAAATATACCAGCAGGCCAAATCTTATCTTCTTTTTGAGGAACCCTTCACATGTTATTTGCTTCCAACAACTCTTTATCTCCATAATCTTTATTCTTAGGAAAGTGATTTTTGTTCCTAGTGTCGCAGGGATCATTCAAGTGACAAGGGCACAATATGTCTGTGTCTGCACATGCTCTGTCAGTGACTGAGTTTCACTGCAGTTAAATTTGACTGCCTCTAAGACAAAAAAAAATTTACTATTAGGCGAGGAATGTATTCTGATAAGCAGCATGTTTTGGCAAGAATCTGGATTTTTTCTTTTTAGTTAAGACTCCTGACTATCTGCCTAGGGTTTCATCTTTAGACTCAGCACAATCAGGAATTAATACAAAAAGCATTTGAGAGGATATGGAGAAAATGGAATCTTTGTACTTTTGTATCATTGCAACATGGTACAGCCAGTGTGAGAAACAGTTTGGTGGCCCCTCAAAAAGTTAAAAATAGAATTACCATGTGACCAACCAATCCTCTACTAAGTGCATACACAAAAGAATTGAAAACAGGTACTTATACAAAATATGCAAAATGTTCATAGAAGTGCTTTTCATAAGAGCTAAAGGGTGGAAAAAAATAAGTGATATGAAAATCCATCCAATGTGTGGTTTATATTAGTCATTGCCTATTTAATTCATATTATATATTTATATGCATGTTTGTATACATGTACACACACTTTTTTCCAGCTGAAATCCATGGCCTTGAGCTCTTTTTTAAATTGCTCTTTTAATTCCTTTTTACTGATTTTTATTGTCTTAAATCCCTAGAATATATTTACTTGATTTTTATTTTGAATAACCTAAATATTATTTTTATGATAGCTATACATATACATAATATTTTATTATGTGTACACCACACATAGAATACTATTATTATACTTTTTAACAATCCAAATCAAAACTCTCCCTAAATCTCTAATTTTATTTATAAAATGTGATATGATCCCAAATAAATAATTATGTGTTACTTCTGATTTACTAGAGTAACTTTTTTTAATACTGGAGTTTCTAATTCCTCAAACTATTTCAGTTCTTCCCAAAATATGCAATCATTCTATATTTCTGATAATGTTTCTATCTTGGTTCATTATTAGGTATAATGTATATTTTGTAGCTCCGTCAAATATGATTTAATTTTTAAGCATATGAAGGTAAAATTCAATTTAGATGTAAATATGTGAGCCTCCCCTAAAGTTGAAGCACAATGCCTATACTGATCCTGGACCAAAAACAAAAGACTGTTAGCATTATGTTAAAATTTAATTACATATTTGTTATAGCAGCCATCTTATTTACCATTTTAGAAGTTAGAGTTTTAGCAAACTGTCTATGTTAAGTCAAAGCAGAAAGTCAAACTGCTTCAACTTTGATAAGTTTCATCTTTGTGTAAATTATTGAAGTTGGTTGAGAATTTTCTCTTGTACTGAGTCCCTATAATTATTTGACTAAGATGAAGAAAGTATTGAAAATAGAAGATGTTTGGTTTATTTTTTTGTTTGAAAGAATAAGAATTTGAAATTATATTGAAATGATATAAATATTTGTCCTCCCAAAGATGCATATTAATCAGAAAAGTGTTTATTACATCAGTAGAATGTATATTAACTCAGTAGAATTTGCCTCATTTTACTTTTATAGCTCTCTATTAATGAGTAGCATCATTTTCCTCATAGTGCCGTTTCCAAAGATATTTGGATGTTAAGCAATAAAAAAAAATATCTGGAGCAATTTTTCTTGTTGACATGTTAAACTTTACCAGTGCAATATTTCCAATCCATTGAAAATTGTGGGGACCCAGGCCTTCCTAAGTCCTTAGCACATAGCTGCCTGTGTGACCTAGACCTAAGTTAAAGTTTAACAACCCTGTCCAGAGGGGGAAGAATGCATAGATGGTATCATAAACTATAATCTTCCCAAAGCACTAAATGTCCTTGGTAAATGGCCTTCCTATGAGCTAGCTGAAAATGTCACCACACCCTAGTGTATGCTTCATGTGACACTAGCAGGAACTCTGTTCTCATACACTGTGAATGTCCTTGTTCTGAAGCCCCTTATATATCACCCCTCATTTTCTCATGTCTTTCCTGAGTGCTGTCTTCATTCTCTGAACTGCTGCCAGCAGAGATTCTCTCCTGTCCGTAAAGCCCAATAAAGCTTATGCCTGACTAAATAACAGGTGTGCTCTTTGGTCCTGTGGCTGCACCAACTCGTGCCCTTCAGGTATTGGGTTTTAACAAAAATATAGATATGAAAATATGTCAGCATTTTCCTTTTGCTCCTAAGTCATACATCACTTTTTCAACATTAGGTTATCTATCAATTGTCACCTTTAATAAACCTTTTAGTAATTTCAATCAAGCATCCTACATTTCTTTTTTTCCTTATTTCTACAACTCTCATCCACCTGCCATTTTACCCCCTTTCTTTATACATTCATTTCTTCCTTAACAGCTATCTATGCATCTAGAACATGGCCATGAGAATCAGCACGTGGGACACTAAGTTTCTCATGAGGAAGGAAATCAGATTTACTGTCAACAGATCAAAGCTGTTGAGTCTATTTCACACAGGTTTGAAGACTGCATAGATAGTAAGGAATAAACACCACAGTAGAAATGACTGATAAGTGATGGACAAAAAATACTTCATTGTGTCATTAGGAGACAAAGACAAATTTTGCCTCAATTTTTTTTACTCTGTTATTTTAAGATCAGAAAACAAATTGAAAAGAAAATTGAGAAAATCCTTGTCCTTAAACAAAACTGACATAAACAAGCACAGAGTTTATAGATGAAGATTATAATGTTTCCCATCATAAGATGCATGAGGTTCTATGAAATCACATGAGTAATCATATAATAAGAATCAACTTGACTAGGTTATGGCATCCAATTGTTTGGTCCAGCAAGCACTGGCCTGATTGTTACTGTAAGCATATATCATAGTTGGACTTAAGTCATTAGCTATTTGATTACATCTGTTAAAGTGTCCTAGGTTGCTGAAAGCAGATACCATGTGAAGGGTTAGCTTACATTTTATTAAGCTTACATTTACTATATTTATAAATTAATTATGTGAATTTATTAGTTTGCATTTTAAGTGAGGAAAACATCCAAACCAAGGAATTATCAAGGCGGTGCTTTCTTCTTGAAGACCACTGGCAGTGATCCTTGACTTCTCTGGCAAAAGACATGGAGGCATCTGCTGGTGTCTCCTTTCTCTACTGGGTTTTGTTGATCTCAGCTTCTTGCTTCCATGACTTTCTCTCTTTGTCTGAATTTCATTCTCTTAAAAGTACTCCATTTAGAGTATTAAGACTTATTCTGATTGAGATGGGTCATACCTTAACAGGAGTAGCCTTATCAAAAGGTCCTACTTAAAATGGTCCATGCACACAAGAATGGATTAGACTTAAGAACAAGTTTATCTGGGGTACATATGGCTTCAAACCACCATCTACAAACTACAAAGGACATTGTCTTCAGCAATTCGAGGACTCTCCTCATCTAATCAGTCTCAGGCCATGTAGGGAGAATTGAGGATTTCAGCCATCAAAAGAAGAAGTTTATCACTACTTCAGCAAGCCCCTCCCTTTTGTGGGATACAGCAACACCTTCATTGGAATTTCCAACTTGTGGCCTGTCCTATGGAATTCAGACTTGCCAATGCTCATTCTCATGTGAGCCAATTTTTACAATAAAACTCGTAATATTACTGTTGCACGGACTTTTTTTTTTGTGGGTAAAAATCAAATTTTTCACAATACAAACCAATATTTGTAAAATGATATATAGATATATATGCATATATGTGCATTTGCTTACATAAATGTTATATATATATATATTTTTTAAAGATGCTTAAATTACATAAATGTTACACAGAAATTACAGGGATTCCCATGTTCCCCTCCTCCCACACCTCCCATAACATCCCACATAAACATCTTTCATTAGTGTGGCACATAACCTGCAATGGATATACACATCCTGGGGCTTTGCCACTAAGCATGGACCATAGTTCACATTGTAGACCACAGTCTCTCCCACACAGTTCTGCATTGTATATGCTGATGTAAAATGGCCTATATCTGCCATTGTAATGTCACTCAGGATAATTCCCAAGTCCTGAAAACGCCCCTGTATTACAACTGCTTTTCCTTCTCCTTGCCCCAAAAGCGTCTAGTGGCCACTGGCTCCAACTCAGTGTTATAATTTCTTCCATTGCTTGAATCACAATATGTCTACAACAGAATACCATTAAGTCCACTCTAAACCATAGCTCTTCCCCCAGTCCTGAGGAGACTGGGATGGTGATGTCCACTCCACCTCCAAGTGAGAGGGGGCTTATATCCCATGGATATGGTGGATGGGATTATCCTGTCTGCAGCTGCAGGCTCTCTCCATTCCCTGGGATGGCCGTGGTCCATCATCGTCTCCTCACCAGGTCACTTGGGTGAGTCCATTGAGCTGTAGAGTAAGAGTTGCAGCTCCACCAAGATTCCAGGCACATCTTTCACATAGGCAGGCCAGAGGCTCCAGCCTCTGGAAGTACACCTATGAACTCCAGCATCACATATAGGTTTCAATAGAAGGGACTGATGGACCATGTGCAGGGAATGAAGATGCATACTAGGTAGGATATAAGTAAGGTAGAATTGTTAATTATTAAAAGGTTCTCTTGCTATATGTTTAATCAGTTTGATGTTCTCCCTCTTCCAAAATGATTTTATAGACTCTTAAAGAGACTTTTGACAGTCAATAATAATTATCAATTTTAGATTAAATCTTTTTGCCTAATTTTCCTACTCACCAGCAAATAACATGATATATGAGTCTCTATATGATTCTCTTTATGATCTTTTAAGGAATGAACAATTGTTCTTCTTAATGAATACCAAAGTGCAATTCCAAATGTGAGAAATAAGACAAATCACAGAGAGTGGTTTCAGTTTTAACACAAAATGTTGTCTTATATTGTTTAAACAATTTTCACAAATGATGATTCATTTACCACTCCATAAATTGGTTAAATATTACTTTATTCATCAATATTTTGATTTGTAAGTAATATTTATTGTTTTAAAATATGTTTTAATATTGAGTCAATTTATCCTCTTGAAATAAATAATAGAATATTAGAATATGAAAGGCTCAGAGTACATCCATCTTTCTCAACTAGTTAAATTGTAATTTTCATATGTGAATATAATAATTTCTTATGCAATTTTTAAATTTAATAATTTCAAATTTCTTTCATTATATCTTTTATTAATTATTTCTAATGTGATTCTACAAAGGCAAATAAATATATTAATGAATTAATAAATAAGTATTAATCTTCAAATTTTAAAAGGAATTCAATAACTATGTATTAACAATATATTTTTTGTAATTCAAATATTGTTTGAGAAAACGTTTCCTCTCTTGTTATTGAAGAATCTCTGAATGACACATGGCATCAGACTTGTAGTAAATAAATTAAAACATTTGAGAACTGCTAAAAAAAAAACTCATAATATTTATACAATAATATAAGTCTTCTGCCAGTGTGTTTTTCTGGAGAACCTGACCAATACAGAAGGAAAGAAGTTATATTTAATTGTTATCTAACTACGAGAATTAAATTCTGAATATAAGAGAAACAATCTATTTGTGCTTTATAATTAGTCTTTTTTAGGAGTAAAAGATAGTGAAACTGTGTCTATTAAAAATATTTTCATGCCAGCCAAGAAGTCTGTATGCGGCAAAGCTGTCCTTTACAAATGAGAGTGAGTTCAAAGTCTTCACAGACAAACAAAAACTGATAGAATATGTTACCAAAAGACCAGCTTTGCAAGAGATACTAAAGGGGTTGCTGGAGCCTGAAAGGGAAAACAAGGGTGAGAGACTTGGAGAAGAGTTTAGAAATGAAGATTATTAGGAAGGGTAAACTAAAGGATAAGAAGACAGACAAAAGAACAATATGACAACAGAGAGTTGAACAACAAAATGGATGAAGCACTCAAAGTTTTCAAGTAGTGCTTTGTATCTATCCAATGAACCCTGAAATATGGAAAGAATACCTTTCTTGGGCAAGAAAACTCCAGGAGAAGCAGAAAGTGGCATGGAGGATTAAAAAGAGCAGAAGTAACAGATTTCCCACCAAAGTCAATTCTTGACTATGAAATTGAAAGTGATGAGATTGTTGCTGTTTGTGTAGTTATTGCTGAGAAACAGAAGACAGCTTCAACATTTAAAACAATGGTTATTGTGTCTGTTTCTGGGACTGTACAGACTGTAACTGAGAAGGAAGATGATGCTTCAATATCAGATGGCTCTGCTTTTATCAAAGCCCAATGAAGGAAAATGCATAGAATGAGTTATTTGAATCTGTCTTTTTTTTAATTATCATTTAAAGTTTTAGACATAGGAACATTTATTCTGGAGAAACAGGGCAAAACTCTTGTTTGTAAGTTTTTCAGATGAAGCATATAAATCTAAATGGTAGCATTATTGTATAGTATTTGGACTATGTTTTGATGAGATATAGTTTATTTGTAAGATTAGAATCCTGAGTAAAATGCTTTTGATGTATAAATTTAATTGAATCCAAATATATGGATGGATACATTTTAAAGGCACAGCTTGAAGTGCAAATTCTTGAATAGTAAATAACTTCATCACTGTTACTAAAATGTTGACTCACTGACTTTTGTTTTATGAGAAAGGAAATGAGTATTGTTTCTTTCCAAGAAAAATACTGCTGTTACTATTCACTCTGCTTTTCTTGCTTCTTTAGAATAAGTTTGTCACCAGTCTTAAAGGGTTTTAACATTCATTTTGATGCAAAGTTGTGGTTTTGTTATATGTGGAATCTTTGAAAGTTCAGCCAAAAATACATGCAAATGTTAACATTCTGAAGTTTCTCTTAATTCTGATTTGTGCTTAAGTTTTTGGCTTTAAAGAAGTTATAACAATGGTAGTTGCCTCCTTCAGTATTTGTTACATGTGTGAAATACTGGTAAATGTCACAATGATAGTTTTATTTTTCAGATTATCACTGTAAGTAGGTTTGTCCTTACCACAAGTGAGTCATTTTTGAAATGTGCATTTTTAAAATGAGTGACTTTCACAAATACATGATAATAAATTGTACTGCTACATTAAAAAAAAATAGGGGATGATGTGGGAGAGGGAATGGGGTACATGAGAATCCCTTATACTTTAGATGTAACTTTTCTGTAACCTGAAACCTCTTTCACAATAGACTTTATTATATTAAAATTTTTTCAAGTATATTTGATTTGGTCATAGTTTATTAGAAAAATATTGAAAATATTGACGATAATGAATGTCAAATAAAAATGTTGAATATGTTTTTAAAGAACCTATGGAAGGCATTTTTTACCTCTTTGTTCCTTAAGCTATAGATCAAGGGGTTAAGCATGGGGATAACTAAAGTGTAAAACACAGAGGCTATTTTGTCAATATTAACAGAGTGACAAGGTTGGGCTGTAGGTAAATAAATAGTAGAGTCCCATAGACCACAGCCACCACTGTCAGATGAGAGCCACATGCAGAGAAAGCTTTTTACTTTCCCTCAGCAGTATTCATCTGAAATATGACTATCAGAATCAGCATGTAGGACACTAAGACTACCAGAAGGGAGGAATCAAATTAAATGCTGAAAATGTGATGGCCAACATTTCTAGTTCTTCAGCATTTGAACACAGTGTAGGTAACAAGGGAAATTCATCACAGTAGAAATGACTAATGATATTAGAGTTGCAGAAGTTCAGTGTAAAAGTCTTAATGGTGAACATCAGAGATTGAAAGGTGCTTTAAAGGTAGGGGATACCCACAAACACATGACAAAATCTCTGGGACATTTTAACATTGTAGAGCAGAGGGTTACAGATGGCCACATAGCAGTCATAGACCATGGCCGACAACATGAAAAGTTCACTGATAATGAATATAATGAAGAAAGCCATCTACATGGCATGTGTATAGTAAGAAATGGTATTCTGACCCACAACAAAATTTACCAACATCTTGGGACAAATGACAGTGGAATTGCCAAGATCAATGAAAGCCAGGTGTCTGATAAAAAAATACATAGGTGCGCGGAGGAGGGTGTCCACCTTGGTCAGGATAATCATGCCCAGGTTGACCACCACTGTGACCATGTAGATGATGAGAAAGACTCCAAAGAGGGGAGCCTGCAACTTGGGGTGCCTTGTGGCTCCCAGTAGAATGAATTCAGGCAGCACTGTTAGATTCTGTTGGCCCATCTTATCCAGTTATCTCATCTGGAAAAAACAGAATATTTGGTATTCGGTTTCAGGTAACAGAATATAATCTTAAGACTTGTAGACAAAATGGAGAATATTTGTTCACAGATAGAAAAATAATCTCCATTTCTGATTTTGAGGTTAAAATAACTTCTTCCCCAAACTGAGGGATTCATATGAAACACATTTTGCCCTGACACATAATTGACTAAACTCTAAATAGAAGCAACACTATTTGGAGTATATCCATGGATACTAAAAACATATGGGTGTTAATACAGAAATATTAGACTCTTACTTCATCTACACAGTGAAATCACAGTTTATCTTAAGTATATTTGGTATTTGCATGAGATTTCTTGTGGCATTTTGAAGTTTTGAATGAAAGATACACAGTGAAGATGAATCAAATGAAATTTAAGTCTCAGGGCATGGCCAATGCCCTGTATGTGACCTTAGCAACAGGTCATACAGTGATTGGTTTTTATATATGTTGTGAAATCCTATGATCATAAACACGACCAATAGAAAACCACCTTCTCTTTCCATTCTGTCTTCTGCTCCATTGTACTTCTCTAACATAAATTTGTACTGTAATGTCTGGAGGTATTTCTGGGGTCGAAATAAGTTGGGATTTGATTTATAATAATTCATATGAGGTTTTGTGATTGTATCTATATGGATGAAATCAGTGACATGTTTCATTAAATGACATGTACTTTTTTGGTGTGGAATTGGTTTCTAAAGCTCTCCTACTACTTAGTAGGCTGAGATGTGTTTTTAATTTAATTAATTAAAACTTTAATTCATGGATTTTATTAATTATGTGACCATTATAGTTTCTTCATATCTGAAATTTGTTTTGGTTTAATTTTTTGCTGAATAAATATTCACATTTATGCCTAAATTTACATTTATAATTTTATTGCTCTTTATTTAAAAATCCCTCAACTTGCATAAAATTCCAGTCCCACGAGAAATAGATGCATACTTGCTAAAATTTATGCTGTATATTAATATTAAGATATTTGACTATTTAAATATGTCTATTTATTCTAATTTAATATTATGGAAATAATAGCTACAAGACATTTAAAATATTTTCTTGTGTTTTAGTATGTCATATTTTGCAAGCTATCAATTTACTTCTAGAAATGTACAATAAAGAATTTATAGAGTATAGCATTGTGATTTTCAATTATTTCCATGGTAAATTCTGGTTTCTTCATCTCTACATTTTGACATGGCAAATCAGGAAATCAAAGTTGGAAATGCTCTGATTGAAGCTAGTGAAGCAACTTTAGCTTAATCCACTTGGATTCCCTTTTAAACTTCTCTCATATTCAGTACACACTCAATGAAAACCAAGGTTTTTGCAAGCATTATTTCTCAATTGGATTAGAAAACAGAGTTTAATATATCCAGTCACATAAAATGCATGATAGAATTATTACAATGTAATAGAATCTCTAGATTTAGCCTTCACAGCTATTATGGAGGCCCTAGAAATAATTGCAGTCTAGAGTCAACAACTTGAGGAAGTTGTCCAGGAAAGATGATTTTCAGTGCTATGCTGACTAGAACTTTCAGGATAGTGACAGGAAATCTAGGAATCTTCAAATTTTGAGTGTCTATGTTGACAGCCTGATTGACAATACTGGGGGACAGGGCAATTCTTGAAATTGGGGCCACTGCCATCCCTTCTTAGATGAGTTTGGCCTTGTTCTCTATTGAGCCTCATTCTAACTATAAGCCTATCTCCATTTGAAAACTGTATCTCAACCTTGCCATTTCCTGGGGCCTGCTATCTTAGGATTTTGCTGTATAATAGGACATGCAATCAATTGAGCAAAGGAGTTGATATTTCAATACTGAATATAACACTTTGATGTCTTGAAAGCTTTGCTAAGAATTATTCTAGCATTTATTGAGTCTATCTCCATTTTCATTCTCGATTACTTGCTACTATTTAAAATGTCTGGATTCTTCTACCTTGACCATTCTTCTGGTATGGAAAATAATATCTCCGAACAGTAATGAAAATCTTAGAGTGTACATTGTAATACCTTCATTTGAGGATAACTATGAAAGCACACAGGCTACAGACTTATGCAAAAGAATAGCTGATTTTCAATCTTTAGACATGGTGGTATGAGTTACAATTATTTTGGATTCAAGGTTTTTCTGCACAGAGAAACAGAAAGAGGTCCTTTCGAGGCTGACAAAGATTAGGCCCAAAAGGAGAGGGGAGAGATGAGCCATATGCCTGATCTCCCACATCTGATCATGATCAAGCCTGAAGAAGAAGGAGAGACCAGCAGTGCTCTCTGATGCCCACAGTGCAACTTGGTGAGACATCATCTCTTGATGATGCATTGATATGGACACTTCCACAGCCTCAGAATTGTAAGCATTTAAACTAATGTAGGATATCCCTTAGGATGTTTCTTAGTGTTACCATTCCCTGTGAATAAAGTCAATGAGAAGCTATGACAACTCAATTGAGGCAGGACTATTAATGGCCCATATGCTTCAGAAATGA
>JAQZBX010011950.1:0-41927 GCA_029593785.1 Cabassous unicinctus
ATATTGAAGACCAAAAAAAAAAGAGATGGAATGAAAGAAAAACAACAGAAAACAGAAGATAGAAAAAGGAAGGAAAGAAAAGAAATAACACAGGTAGAAAAAGTCAATAAAAGAGGGAAAAACAGAGAAACAAAGAAATGGGAAACACAACAAACAAGAAACAAATGAGCAGCCACTAAAAAAAACAAAAACAATGAAAAACAACCTTCCTCTTTAAAAAAAAATAACAGATCCAAGAAAACCTAAAATAAAAAGAATGTCTATATGATCCTCTCATAAGATATTAGCTGGATGCCTGATAACCCAGACTGTGGAATTAAACTAGGGGTCTCACATATGCAAGATGGGTATTCCTCCATTGAGCCAAATTGTCTCTAGTTGTTTTGGCTTCAGAAAGCTATCTGCCCCTTTTCTCCCAGGCATTGAAGACTACAGTTTGCTAGAGTCCTTCTGATTAGGCATCTGTCCCATCCCCTTTCTCCTCTAGTTCCTTTCTGTCCTGTGGTTGCTGGAAATGACAGCCTGCCTGAGCAGGTACCCATCCGCTATCCCTGTTGGGTTAGGGTCTCTTCTGAGATTCAAAGGGAGCTCAGCTGACCAAATTCACCACAAAAAAATCCATTCTTCACCTTGTTCCCTGGGAATGCCTCTTCCCAGTCGGCTGCCCTGAGCGTGGGGTATAAGAGTCATTTGCAGCGACAGGGGCAAGCAACTCACAGTTTTCTTTATTTTTCTAGTACCCTTCTAGATGATGCAGAGCACCTTTCCACTCTCTATATATCCAAAGCAGCATCTTTTAGATAGGTCCCTGCCTTCTCTCTGCTTTTTTTGTGAGAGGTAAGACTCTTCTTACCTGCTTTGGTGCCATTTTCCTAGAAGTCTTTACATCATTTTCTAAATATTAAAATAAAGTTCAACCTTATTTTAGGATTTTTTAATGAATCCTTCCAAGTTCATCACTGTTTACTAACTTTTTCAAATAATTTTGAATTGTATTATTTTCCTTTACATCCTTAATTCATATACAATTTTTTTATCTTATTATAAATAATATCCTTATAAATTACTTTATTAAGACTTATTTTTCTCTGATATGTTGTCTAAAGTGTAGATTTATTACAATTTCTTTTGGTTTGATTTGCACTTAGCTATGTGCTTGATAAGCATTTTTTTAAAAGAATATACTTTTTAAACTAATTTCTTATCTTGTACAGACATTGAGTCTTTTCTTATATTTATAGGCCCTTTATAATTTCTGGTCTTCTTTATGAATTTTGCTTGACTAGTTTTCATTTATGTACAGTTCTATGATTTAGAAAATATATGCTTTTGCTTTTTGTTGACAAAGATAGTCAAAAGAATTTTCTAATTTTTCAGACAGTAGTAAGTTCAGGAATTGCTTATGTTTTCATTAAATTAGGTTTACTCTGTAATCTTATAATATATTCTAGAAAATATGCATGATGCTATTAAATAAATATAATATAAGCTTTGGAGAATGCAAAAACACTAGACCAGTTACATTGTCCATTCTTTGATCAATTAAGTAAGGGCATATCATATTTTATGTAAGAAAAGATCTGAAATAACTTTATCACAAAATCTTTTTCTTCATGGTGGTATGACAAATTTCTATGTATTGTAAAGGTTTAACTGCTTAAAAATGATAAGAGAAAAAAGATTGGAATAAGACATCCAAAATACGAACATTAGTTTTTGCTTGCAAATAACTCATGTTATATAATAATGGTAAAACCAGATTATATGCACTGAGCAACTACTGAGTTCTAGACAATATCAAAAAGGATTTAAATACATAATTAACTTAGTTTTTCTACACAAGATATCTCTAAGGTAAATACTGGCAATACCTAAAATTTAATCTCAGGTAATGGAAAACTATCCTCCTACTTGTTCAGACAAAAACTTAAGACTCAACCTGGCAGTTTCTCACACACCTAACATCGAATCCATCAGCATATCATACTGATTCTATGCAAAGAATGTGTTTGGAATGTGACTATTTTTCAACATCCCTTCGGTTACCACCCTGGCCAAAAGAACCATCATCTCAATCTTTAAATGATTGCCACAGCTTTTAGATTGTCTCCCTGTTTTCTGCCTAATCCCCCTTGAGTCTATCTCAGTAAAGAGACCAGAGTGATGCTATTAAAATGTAGGGTCTATCATGTCACTTTTCTTCAAAAAACCTACAAGGATTCCCATCACATTAAGTGTAAAAATCATTATTTTTATTGGAACCTGCAGGTCCACCGTGATCTTGCTATTTCTTACTTCTGTGAACTCATTTTTTATCTTTTTTCTATCATGTTCACTTCGGAGTGGCCACACTGATCTCCTCACTCTTCCTTATCACATTAGGTCTGATGCCTGGAATATTTGTACTTTTCCTTCTTCCTGAACTTCCTTTTCCTAAGATAACTGCATGAGTCTTTTCTCATGCTCTTTCTCTTAAGACTATCCCTTACAACCTATTTAAATTTGTACTTGCTCCACCCCTCATCAATATTGCATTTGTTTTCCATAACAGTTTTCCAGATCTAACATTCTATATATTTTTATGCCTTTTCTTTTTTTTCTGTTTTTCTCCACATTGAAAGCCTTCAGTTTACAAGATTTTTGCCAATAATGTTCAAGTCTACATTACCAACACCTAGTAGAGTGCATTAATAAGTGTCCTGAATACATGAATTTTACAGATGACACTGGACACAGAGATGTTTTCTAGACTGTTCATGGTCAGTCAACAGGTTAAAGGACAAGTTCAAATTTCAACCTAGTCAGACTGACTTTAGAGCTCACATTCTTTGTCACTACTTTATCATATGACATTTATCTAAAACAGAATGCCACTATTATCAGAGTTGAAAAGACATAATACCTTATATTATTATGTTAAAATGTATTAACAGATTTTGAGAGGATTATGTTGCTGGCAGACCTCACTGGAACTGCTAATAAAAGACAGTGTCATTTTTGAGATAGCTGCAAAATGTTCACAAACATACATATATAGTCTTACAGAAAGAAAGAACTCTCTGTAAAGGAAAGAGTGATTTGCTAGGTGATGTGATTGGGCTGGGAAGAGGACTTGTATTGTTTAGGTACAAGCTGGCTGGTGTAAACAAGGACTTCAGAAACAGTGCTCAATATAAGGGTAAGTATCATCATTCATCCCTGGTATAACAGTGAAAATTTTAGATGACTAGGCTTTGTGAGTGTTTCTTTTCTTTGAGTTAAGCCTGGAACCCATGTTTCTTCTATGTTGTTGGTCTACTACATCCCAAGATGTTGTCATCTTCTGAATGGTTGAAGATGTTTCACACAGTACTTGTACACATTCCAGTCTGAGGAAAACATGATATTTTCACATTTGGAAAACAGTTTCAGATTTTTTTTTTCATTTGGGAGGTTTTTAGGAAAAATCCAACTTCTTTAATAAACATATTACTAAATGAGTAACAAATTTCTTCTGATGTGGGCTTTTACGAAACAGTACATTTCCCCTAATAATCAAAGTTAACAACAAAAAGCTGTTTATAATACTCTTTTACTATCCTTTTAATATTTGTTTGTGACTATAGTGATATCCTTACTTAATCCCTTATCTTTGTAATTTTTTCTTTCTTTTTAGAAGTTGAGCTGGGGAATATTATATGCATGTTTACTTTATCACATTCTGCCTAATATAAAATATTATATAACTTAAAACATTAAAAGTGTAAAATAGTAGAAATCCAATTCTTGTTTCTCTTTTTATTTTTTTTATATAAATTTTACTTTTATAAATTGTTCAAACCCAAGAATTCATCAACGTAGCTTTGTTTTATGTAATTATTTTTAAAGCCATTAAAATTTTACAAATCAAATTTACCTTCATTTTAACATTTTTAGCATAATTTATATCTAAACTAGATATAAATTTAGATACAACTCTCCTATTATCACTTTCCTTCTGATAATTTTTAAAATACAGGGTTGCTGGAAAAAAACATTATTTCAAGTGTGTAAATTTTACTAAAATATATTTTTTTGTTTTTAAATTTGAAAGTTGTTTTCAGTGGATATTGAATTCTGTAAAGTAATTTTATCTTTAAGTACTTTAAATATATGTTTTCCATTATCTTCCTACTTTTGTCATTCTAGATGGCACACCTTTTATAATAATTATGTTTTTCTTCTATATGTGATTCATACTTTCCTCTGACTGATGTTATAATTTTATACTTACCTTTAATTTTTCAGCAGTCAGTATGATGAATCTCAGTGTGTTTTATGATCAGTTAATTTGCTTTTTGTATTTTTCCTTCCTGTGTGCTCACTAACATTTGTAGCACTAAGCTGTGATGGCTTTGTGTATTTTTAGGAAAGTCTTGTCTGTTATTTCCTTAAATATTTCTTCTGGTTGATTCCCTCTCTATTCTTGTTGGTGAACTCTAATTGCATGTAAATTATACTGTCAGATATTGCTCCACAGATCTTGTATAATTTCTTCCCACTCTTTTTCTTTAAATGACGTTCTTTTTCTACTATTCTTATCGGCTTATATTGAATTTTAGTCATTCTTTTCTCAGTTGTACTGATTCTACTGATGAACTTTGTTAAAGGAATTCTTTGATTCTGACATCGTGTTTGTCTCTGTGTGCTTTTAAACATTTTATTTCTATGCTTTAATTGGGCACTATCTTATAATATCCATTCTCTGATGAAATTTCCTGTGTATCTACATGTTGTTTATCCTCTTAATTAGATATTTTAAGCTAGTAATTTTAAATGCTCTTTAGTCAAAGACCACTAGGAATACATGTGGTTCAACAAGTTGGCTTTATTTCTTAATGCAGTGAGGAAAAACATATGCCATGAGGAAATATGCAGTTTCTAAGTAAGAGGGCGTTAGAAAGGACCTATGATAGGATTTAGGTTTTGTCTGTATAATTAGGGGGAGTATATAAGGAAGCATAAGCATGTTATAGATTGAATGTTCTCAGAAAAGAAAGAATTTTATGATTAGGTATCTCAATAAATCTTTTGTATTGTGAAGACTACAGCAAGAATAAATCTGTATTTGGCAAAGTAATAACAGTCCCTCTTGGTACAAGATGAAGATGTTTGGTATTCTGTGAGATGCAATGTGTTCTTGCCTGCCCCCAGTCTTTGTTAAGAACATTTAGTAGAGACATGTATAGAAGACCACTAAACGTGAAAGCAAACGCCTTGAATCTAGGTTTCTCTCCTTTTTCATACTGGCACTCTAGCCCACACTTGGCTTTAAATATTCTTTGTAATTTAGCTGATTAATTCATACCTATTTGTACTATGGCTACTTCTTTGTTCTACCCTTAAACAATTTTGAAATGATTCATTTGTTACATGTCTTTGAAATTTTGCTCCTCTTCAGAATTCAAATTACTTGGATGTTTGCAAACTCAAATATCTGGTGGGCTCCTGAAAAGTTATGATTTTTCAGATTAACTGTCTATTTAATAATTTTTACTGTCAGAACAATACTTTTTTCACAGATTTATATATCTAGTAGAAGCAGAAGTTCTATATTCCTTTCACAATTTTCTCCAGTGCAGTTTCTTCTAATACTTCCTTTCTGGATAACTTTGCACTTGCCTGTATAGTATCTAGGAATGGTTCTAGTTCAATTCCTTGAAAATATAATGGGACCTCAGAAACATAATAGGTGTAACTGATCTCATCCAGTTTGCTTTTCCAAATGCTATCCATCTTCTTCACCTTCTTCTTACTGTTCCTTCTCATTGTATTCTCCTTCTCCTCTTTCTTTCCTTCCTCCTCTAGATCCTCCTCCTCCTCCATCTTTTTGCACTTCCACTACAATTTTTATCATATTCATATTATTGATCTTCAAGGATAAAAATCTGCAAATTCTACAGGTATCAACCCTCTGAAAGATTTGTCAAATCTAGTGAAAACAATGCTCTCCTACTTCTTAAAACACTATTTTCTCTCTTATTTCTACAGTTGACTTAATGAAGATCATGATTACTTCATAAGGTGTGGTCAGGAGGCCTGATAATCAGCTGACACAGGGAAAAGATCATTTTGTGCTTTCATTCTATGTATTTCAATGCTTAAAAGCAAGAACTCTGTAATTAGGAAACTCAGTTTTGAATGTTATCACTTCTATGTGCTATACCATTTTGGCAAATTATTGAAAATTTATATGCCTCTTTTTTCCCATATGTTATTTATGATGATAGGTAACAATAGGCTTCTGTCCTGGAATTGATGTGTGTACAAATGAGTTAGTATACATAAAACATTCATATATTGTTCAGTAACAAAAAGTATTAACAATTGCTATTAATTACTACTCATTTCTTGACTCACCAATCATTATATACTGAATAAACAGTATGTTCCAGGAACTACTTTATGTAGGATTTAAATGTATGGGTAGGCAAAAACTTTTTTCAAGTTACAGCGTCAGTGTAGTGGTGGATCTATATTGTAATCAAACTTTCATACCAAAATGCTATTTACTGCATTAAATAAATAAATGTTGTGAGTAAATAAATTATGACTGCTTTAAGTGATTAACAAAAAGAGTGGTCCAATGAGAGCAATGGAAATCTAATAATTAATATTTGTTGGAAAGATAATTGAGCTGAGCTATAAAGAGTGAGAAGTTATTAACTTGAGATTTTAAAATACCATTTTACTATTGACTTTGTGAATAGAAAATCATGAATGTTTTTTTATTCTTAACATGTTGTTTCTACTTTACTAGGAGACCATGGTGATAATGCAGTTTTCATACAGATTAACTTGATATCAATTTGTCAAATTTGTGGACTGAATTATTTGCCAGATATTAATATGCAAAAGTGAGTGCATCCTGGATTCTAGTGCTAATCTCTTTATTTCTCATAGAAATATTATTTTTGCTAATTTGAAAGAGTAACTCAACAGATAATTTTGGTTAAAACCAAGACCAAATTTTTTTTTTTTGGTAATTTGAAAACATGATTTGAAGGGAAGAAGCCACAAAATAATCTTGGAAAGCATATTTTTTTAAAAAAGATGAGTATTTAGAAACACTTTTGCAGTAGTTTAATACTTTATCTTAAAAATTCACTTTAGCATAATAAAGAAAGCAAATTTTTGGATGCTCTGTTTTCAAATGTTAATTTTTTGTAAGACAACAGGACATCCACATTATGCATGGTGTTTTGTCATTGAAAATTTGTTTCAAGAGGACTTTTGAATATAGATTTAAACCACACTATGATGCCAAACATGGGTTTGTTTAAATAGAAAGATTTGAGGTTTATTTTGCAAGACTGATTAGAAACTGAGGTTCTGAAATTTATTAGATTGGATAATTCAGACTTAAGATGATTTCTGTTTACCTTGTTTTCATGGGATTATTATAGTGGACACATAGCACAATCATCTGTGCTGAGGAAAGTGTGAATTTTATTGAGAGAAATGCAAATTTCTACTCCTAATGTCCTCCAAATTAAACAATCTTAGAACAAAAATAAACAAAGCAGAATAAAGAAGACAGAAGCAGGAATGATGACAAATGAAATTTCATTTCTAAAAAATACAAAATAAAGGCAGAGTTCAGAAATGAGCAAGAAACTGCATCAAAGGAATTTCTAAATTAGTCTAGATAACTTTTCATTTATTGGCCCATCTGTAAATAGCATCAAATTGAAACTTATTTTTTTAAACTATATTTTGTTTTTCTAGAACCTCAATTATACACTCAATAAATATTACCATGTCATTTCAACTTAATTTAGGCAGTTTCGGAATGTATCTAAAAAAATTTCTGTAATTGCACAGATAGATGTAAATAAAAGGATAAATATTTATTTTGTTGAGCCAAAAAGTGCAAAAGGCATGTCCAGAGGGATGGAGGGTCCTGAGAAGATAAGGACCCATGAAGTAAGTGAGCAAACATTAGGGTCCTTCACTGGTATTCCAGAATGGGGTAATACTTCATAAAGTGTGCTGAGGATTTACCAAAACCATGTGAGTTTATATCAAGCTGTCATCACCTGAGGACATCTTCTATAATTATAGTAAGTGAAAATCAAATTGCATAAAAACTAACAAAATCCATATAAGTTAATCAAGGAATATTTAATATGGATAAGTTTGAATGTTATTATGTGTATACAGAGCAATTAATTTAACTATAAATATAAAACCTTGCATTGGAAGATGCATTAATGCTTTCTTTGGAAATATTCTAAGATATACACTCACTACTTACTGAAAATCACACATTTTCTTCCCTAGTTCCTGACCATAGAGATATGGATTGATATCTAACATTCTGTTAAGTTTTACTTAATGCTAAACTTGTACTTTATTTATAAACCAATCTCTCAAACAATCTTTTCATTGCTTCTTTAACATCTTTGCTCCTCAAACTATAGATAATTGGATTCAGCATGGGAATCACAACCGTGTAAAATATAGACACGATCATATAATGATCCATGAATATTTGAAACTTGGCTTCATATACATGAAGAGGATTGTCCTGTGGTAAATTGACACTCCAGTTAGGTGGAAAAGATTTTCTGCCTCCCTTCAGAAGAACACATCCTCAGATTGGCCAACAGAATGAAAGCACAGAAGATCAAGACAATCAGAAAAGTCATTATCTCAAGAAAAGCGAACAATGTAGAAGATTATAATCTGGTTGTGTGTGTCGGAACAAGAAATAGAGAGGAATGGAGGGATGTCACAAAACACATGTCTAATTTCATTGGATACACAGAAAGAAAGGCTAAAAGTGGCCACAGTGTGTAAAATACCATCCAAAAATGCCAGCAACATATGAAGCAGTGAGTGGCCTATAGACTCTGGGTGACATGTTAATTGAATGGAGCAGTGGGTTGTAGATAGCTACATAGCAATCATAAACCATGGCAACCAAGAGAAAACACTCTGTGGTCCCAAATATAATGAAAAGAAACATCTGTGTTTGCACATCCAAGAAATGAAATGGCTTTATATTCAGCCAGAAAATTGACTAACATTTTGGGAGTGACAACTGAAGAATAGCAGGCATCCAAGAATGACAACACACTCAGAAAATAGTACATGGGATTGCAGAGCCGGGAATTCATAATGACCAATACAACCAGTCCCAAATTTCCTACCAGAGTAAAGAGATAAATTGCTAGAAATAAGAAAAATATCAAGACTTGCAGCTCCAAATCATCTGTGAATCCAATATGTATCCAAATCAGATGGCAACCCTGACATTTCTATTTATATTTATAGGTCCTCAAGACAAGATCCTCTGAAAACCCTGACCACAAAATTATATCCACATCTTTGTATCTTGAAAGTGCATACTGAAATTCAAGATGTTGATTCAAGCAGCAGTGACAAAGATGGTCCAAGTGCGTGAATTATCCTCTATAAATTAGGAGAAAATTTATCATTCATTTGTTAACAAAAGGCACCATAAAATTCTGTCAAATTAAGTATTTATTTTCCAGTACAATTCTGATCAGTTTTCTACATCTTATTCTGATTTTACCCTATCTTAAAATTTAAAAACAGAAATGATTATTAGAAATTTTAAATCCAAAAATGTTAATGTGGAAAGCACAAATCTCAGTTCTAGTCCTGTGTTTTCTACAATATGCATAAAATGCCTTTCTTTAATTGCTGTAATTAAAAAGGTAAGCAGCCACATTCACATGGCAAGATTGTATTAAATTTAAAGAGCAGGTGTGAAAATTATGTAATTTAAAAATGTTCCATATGATGCAAATTGGTATAAATTAGACTCACATTTCAAGTTGTCTTTCAGGAAAGCCCTTCATGCCAAACAGCTTTGTGCTTTTTCCTGTCAGCGATGTGGTTCCATTAGCTCTTCAGGAATAGTGGTGAACAGGGCAGCTGAAAAATATTCTGATGGTAAATGCATCATTTTTGCAAATAAAAGGGTTGCCATTTGTGTTTTCCCTAGTTTTCTTTCTTGAAATGCATATCAATATATTGCCTATTTTGGCCTTTGCAACTTGTTGTACAATTATTATTGTTTTTTTAATTTTAACTTTATGAAAAAACACAGAGTTCTGTACTCATACACTCATTATTGGGACAATATTCTTGCATCGATAGTTGAAACACATTTTTGTCGAAAAGATACTACCCCATTTCATTATATATGTACTTACTTTTGTATTCTCCAAAATAATTGTGATATAAATATCAACCAATGATTTGTGATAAAATTGTTTATAAAAGCTATTGCTGAAAAAATTTAATCATGATATTTGGCACAAATCATGTTTGA
This sequence comes from Cabassous unicinctus, assembly GCA_029593785.1. Taxonomy (NCBI): domain Eukaryota; kingdom Metazoa; phylum Chordata; class Mammalia; order Cingulata; family Chlamyphoridae; genus Cabassous; species Cabassous unicinctus. The sequence continues at coordinate 10,325 of JAQZBX010011950.1, forward strand.
TTTCTGTTATTCTTCCCTATGATATCTGACTGTTCCTCATTCAGTGGAGTGTGAAGAATAAAAAGTATATGATGAAAAAAAGTTAAAGTGGAGCCTGTGAATGAACTGAAAGTTTCAATGATTGAATACAAAGAATTCCATGATATATAAAATAGGAGCAAAATTTCAGCACGGTAATTCTTGTTTTCCCTCCATAAACCACAGTGTTTGACCTCATCTAATTTAACATCCCCTGTATTTTTTAGGATTTAAAGGGGAAAAGTATGAGTCATGCATTGGGAGAGGCTGTATTCACAGACCTACATATGATTTTTATAGATAGAATGAAACACAATAATGTTTTGGCATATTGAGGTGTACATATCTCAAGAAAGAAATGTGCAAAACTTAAAAATTTCCTAGAAATGCTATCAAAGAGCTAGATCAATGATTTTTCTAATACATAGAAAAATAGCTTCATAGTTGTGGGGTTATAGAAAAACTAGGCTCATTTGACAGAAAGACTTCTATAGTAAAATATGTAATTGAGCTAAATTCCAATTTTAAATAAATTCAGACAACTTACATTGCTTCATGAAAATATAAACACAATGAAATCTTATAATAATTTCTAATTTATTTTAAGTGGATATTTTAATGACAAAACTTGCAAAGGTATCACTAATATAAATATGGATTAATGTATTGTTTTTGCATAAGAAAAATACATTTCTATTTTTAAAAATCCCTCATTCACTCTCTCTACCCCAACTTTCTCTCCCTATTTCTTTCTATCTTACAATAATTTATGGGCCATATTCAGGAATATTTACTTAAGAGGTTAGGGAAAAAACAGGAATTAGGAAGATCCAAAGAAGCACATTGAAAGGAAATAAAATTATGGAAGCAAATTTTGAAAAAATGTGTCTAGAAAGTTTACTAAAGGAAACCATTACATAATACATCTTCATGAGCACACACAGGAGAAATTTCAGCAATATTACAACTTTAATCTTCACTTTATTGGCATGACTGAGAAGGGACAAATGTAGAGGAATAGAGTCTGCCTCTATAACCCTGTTTTTTCAATGTCCAATTTAGCACCTATTGACCATGTGAATATGAAAAAGTAATTGCATTTTTGCTAACCAAAGAATAACTAATAATGACCAAAATTTGGAGACTGGTCCCATTAAACTTCATGAATATGGTGTCATTGCAGAGTGATTAACTGAGATGCATTGAAATATATGTGTAGAGTTGAAACTCAGGCAGTGGCCTGTGAGGCTTAAACTGTGAGCATTAAACTGTGAAGTTTAAGGTCGGGGCAGCAGTCCAACTGTTGAATCAGAGCACATATACTCCCTAGACACAGTAAAAATTATTCTGGGAAGTTGTATGTTGTGTTTTTTCTGTGTAACATTTCAGTAATAACAGTGGTATATAAATAACCCTGCAAATAAAGAGTGGCCATGCTTACTTGCCTGTTGGTCTGGAGCAGATGGCATGAACCAAGCTTCATGCCATCATGAAGGTCAGCATGAACAAGCTTTCCTCTCTGCCTAGAGTCTTTTTTCTGCCTTCCTCCCTCACGGTTCCCAAGGTGGCTGGACGCAGTGGACAAATGGCACAGCAAGCAGGGTTTAACATGTTCTTCCACTGCTCCCTTGGCAAAGGAGAAGGTAGGGGGTACAGCCCCGAGTGGCTGCCCATCTGTATGTAGGCCAGGGTGGCAGAGTGGCTGTCCCGCTGGTGTGCCTGTCCTGAAGAGATCCCACATAACACCCCAGAGGCTTCACTAAGTGCCCTGCAGCAGGCGGAGCCCCTGCTGGGTGATATGAAACCACAAGCAGCAGCTGCTTAAATAGGCTGGTTGTTCCTGTCCTTTCTTCAAGACACTACACAAAAAACATTAAAACTGGCTAGCCACTTACATGAACAGGAAAGGGAAACTGACCAGTTGCATGAGCAACTGTAGCAGTCGCATGTGTGGCTAGAGTGCTGAGATGTCTGTTAACAGTAGTTCAGATGAGGAAAAAAAAATAAAACCCATCCAACAAGCTTGTCTCGTTGTTACTTAGAAGATGAAACATGACCAAAACATGGGGCAAGAAGAGGCCCCAGTGGGGCAGCCCCATGTCATCCAGCACACCATGTACTGTTCCCATACACAAGCAGAACTAGTTGAATTAGGATGCCAGTTTCAGCAGAAGCAAGGAGAGCCCATAGCTGTGTGGCTGTTGAGTCGGTGAAATGCGGGAGTGGATGGAGCTTTGTACTCTGGAACTGAGATAAAAACATAAATGTCGCTTTCCGGCCATCCCTTGCTGCTCCAGCATCTCTTAAAAGCTAAGTGGAATACTAAGAGAACTCCCACCCACTCATTAATGGAGCGGTAACCGACATCTGTTTGCATGATCTAGAATAATGCGGGAAAGTTGCCAAATTTGGTGAGCCGGTGGACTACATACACTAACTTCGTACAAGTAGTCCAGAAAATAGGCATGCGCTCTCTTTAACGCCAATAACCTGAGACCTGATGCCAAAAGGAATATAAGTCTGATGAAAGACTTGTTCGTGCAACATGCAACTGCCCCCTTAAGGAAACAGCCAAGATTGCTTGTCTTGGCAAAACCGAGAGCCACTGGACCAAGGTTCATCCGGTGATGACAGAGGGGAGACATGCCCCCACTGTGTTGCCTAAACCCCATAGAACAGTGACCATAAAGCAATACTGTTTGCCAGGAGGGCATGAAAAAATATCAGCAACTACTAAAAAACTAGTCAATACTGAATTCCCATCCTGGAGAGCTCTCTAAGAGAGCAACAACAGTCCCCCAAGTGCAGGGGCAGTGACTGGTGAAGGAGGAGGATCTACTGATAGGCCCTTGATATTGATGACTAGCCTTATGTGTCTTTGCTCTTGTAATTGAAACTTAGCTTTTTGTTATGGGATGCCTAAGGGTTACCTCCTGAGAGCCTCCTTGTTGCTCAAATGTGACCTCTCTCTAAGCCAAACTCAGCATATGAATGCATTACCTTCCTCCTAGCATGGGACATGACTCCCGGGGATAAGACTCCCTGGCACCGAGGGATTGCTACCAAGCACCAACCAGCAAGTCGACTGGAAAAAGACCTTGAATAAAAGGGGGGAAAGGTAAAGAAAAATGATTTTATATGGCTAAGAGACTTCAAAATGAGTCAGGAGTTCATCCCAGTGGTAACAGTTATGCACATCTCAGTAGGATCTCATAGAATTCCAAAGTGGATGTCTCCCCAAATAGTGGGACTCCTGAGGGCTCTGGAGACACCCAGGTCAGCCAGACACTCCGGGCAGATAGCTCCAGAGTTTGGTGCCTTGCCAGTGGGCCGTATTTGGAGTTTGTGCTCCTGAGAGTGACAGAGTCAGACTCAACTATGTCTTCCCTGCACATGGCTCATCTGTTCCTTCTATTCAAACCTATACTTGGTGCTGGAGTTTGTAGACCTGAGTCTTTGCCTGTCCATATGCCAGCTGGGCCCAGAACCTTAGTGGAGCAGCAGCTCCTACTTTACAGCTCATTACCCAGGACAACTGGTGGTGAGATGATGATGGAGAACAGCTGTCCCAGGGAATGGAGAGAGTTTGCAACTGCAAGCAGGATAATCCCATCCATCTTCCCCATGTGATATAAACCCCCTCTCAATTGGAGGTGGAGTGGACATCACCATCCCAGGCTCCTCAGGATGGGGGGAAGAGCTATGGACTAGAGTGGACTTACTTGTATTCTACTATAGACAGATTGTGATTCAAGTAATGGAAGAAATTACAACAATGATGTGGATCCAGTGGCCACTGGAGGCTCAGGGAGAGGAAAAAGTAGTTGTAATATAGGGGCTTTTTCAGAACTTGGGAATTGTCCTAAGTGACATTGCAATGACAGATATAGGCCATTTTATATCATCATATAACACGCAGAACTGTGTGGGAGAGAGTGTGGTCTACAATGTGAACTATGGTCCATGCTTAATGGCAAAGTCCCAGGATGTGTTTGTCAAATGCAATGAATGTGCCACACTAATGAAGGATGTTTATGTGGTAGGTTGTGGGAGGTGTGGGAGGTAGGGCATATGGGAATCCCTGTATTTTTTGTGTAACATTTATGTAATCGAAGTCTCTTTAAAAAAATAAATAAATAAATAAAAAGAAATTAACCAAAAACCAAACCAAAACAGAAAACACGTAGTCAAAGTACAAATCCTCCGTGAGACCCAGAGCCCATTTAATGCTCCAGTGTGGCCCATTCTTAAGCCAGATGGGATGTGGCATATGACTGTTAACTCTCAAGAGCTCAACAAGGTAGTTTCTCCTTTACATGCAGCTGTGCCTTCCATTCTTAACCTAATGGATATTTTAACTTTGACACTGAGAACTTCTATCATTTTGTTTTAAACTTGACAAATGCCTTTTTCTCCATCACCACTGCTGATGAAGCACAGGATCAATTTGCCTTCTCTTAACTGAGATCCCCCAGTTAAGGAAAGACCATAGAAAAATCAGAATATGTGGTCTTTAACTCAATTTGACTTCTAATATTCTAACACTCTATCACATAGTATATTACAATTATCTGTCTACTATGCAAACTCTCCTGTTAATATTTCTCATCCATAAATATATCCTCTCTGTAAGATTCTCAATGAGTATAAATTATATCTCATGTCACTTTGAAATGTAGTACATTAAAATTTAAATAAGAAGCATATGAATTTTTATTAAACTTTTATACACCATTATAGGTTATACTTTCATATTATTTTATTATATAATTTTTATTGACTTTTTGAGGAATTAAAGAGATTATATTTCCAGGAAGAGGAAACTGATTTTCAGGGAAGTTACATTATTAATCTAATGGCACATAGTTTGTATATATCACACCTAGGATTATGTAGGAGAACGCATTTATTAGATTACTTTTCAAACTATAGCATATGGTTTTTCCCTAGAGTGATCATTTTTTTATTAAAAGCCAAAGTGTCTATATGAATTCACCTTTATCATGTAGTTTGTTTTTCCAGAAACTTTCATTGAGTATTATGGGGAAAATATCTTATCTTGTTGCATTTCTATTGGAGAAGAGAGTTGTGTTTTCTCCTTGGAAAACCCCTGTGGACTTCAAGAAGGGGTTATTAAGCTTGTATAAGAATCCAAACATATGACATCTACAGTGTATTATAGTTGAGTGACCAGTTCAGTACCAGAGGTAAGAATAAATGGTTTTCATCATTTACACAATATTTTAGAGCTATAACCCTGAATCTCAAACTAGAGTAAGAACTTTAACAATTAAATTTGAAATGGGGTGTTCTAATTTAGTCAGAGTTGTAATAAAAATTTAACAACATGTCTTCTAGGGAACATAGTTGGGAAAATAGGAAGGTCCCTTTACATACTTAAGTCAATAGACCTGCAAATCAGAAATTTTGTTTAATTTTCTTAATGGAAATTATAGCATAGGGGCAGTAGAAATAAGACTGTTTTTAACTGTGGGGGAAATTATTAAATAGAGAAAATTACCTTTCATCTATCTAGTGTGTGTAACTTTGGTATAAATTTTATTTTCTGACAGGATTATAAATGAATTTTAAACATAATTCATTTGTTAGCTAAATGATCCAGAAGTCACTTTATTTATTATTATTATTTTAAAATATCATTGTCTTTTAAGCTGTATAACTTTATAAAAAGAATTCAAATTTGTGAGGAAATAGTCTGTATTGTTTCTGGGAAATAATGAATTCAGAATTTTGAATGTCGCAATGGGATGGTATATACAGTGCAGTGACTTAGTGTGTAGAAATTCGAGCTTAAATCCTGCCTCTGATAACTAAATGTGTGACCTTGGTAAATTATACATTGAGCTTGGCATGCATTTTCTCATGTTTAAAGGGACACTAAGTTATTTAGTTTTCAGATTGTTGTATAGATTATACAAAATAACGTCTACAAAATTCATAATAGGAATAATAGTATGTGGTAACTGCTATCACAGATTTTCTTCTTCTCAAGTTTAATGTTTGTAAAACTGTGTTCATGGACTTCTGTTACTTTTTGATTTCAGACTGTATGAGAATTAATGAAATGGTTTTATTTGAGTTTTTCTGATTGATCATGTTTCATTAAAATTCATATTCCTTAGTTTTTCTAACCCCTATCTCCTGTTAAAGTGAAATCAGCTACACATATACACAACCAGTTTAATGGTCCTGAAATATTTGTTTACAGAAATATATGTTTGCAGAGCAGATTGGATGAAATGGCTAAGCCCCATACATCAGGTAGCATGTTTCAAGATCCATGGTGTGATGTAGAGAGTTTCTCTAGTGAGACAATATTTATCAAAATATATATCTTACTTTGGAAAACAATTTCTTGGTCTACAGAAAAGATAAGCATGAAGAATTGCCAGAAAATTATATTGTCAAGATTAACAGGAGAATTTAAGTTAAACATACTGCTATTTCATTCACATGTCCATTAGCAGAAAGCAGTAATGAAAATGAAGCATTTTGGTTCATTAAAGCATAGAATATTGGTATCCGCTGGCTTTATTCTCAATACAATGATATTTCACATACAAAACATGAAGAAATTTTGAGCCTCTGGTTTAGGGCCATTCATCTCTTAATGTTGTCTGTTTGTGAACATATAGGTCCTCCCCAGGATGTGAGTCCAACTCCTTCACATTCATTATGTGTTTCTCCTCCCATTGATAGAACACATTATGACAAAATGATCACTCACACACTCCCTAGAAGCCTGTTCCAGGTGTGCTCTGTCCCAAATGTCCTTCCCATCCAACATTCTAAACAAGTAACCCTTCCTTGTTATATTGCTATAAGAATGTTCCAAAGTTTCTTCTTTCAACCACATACCCACCAATCCCCAGTGTTCAACTGGTCCCTCTCCCAACCCTCCCCCTAGTTCCATGAACCTTCCAACCAACCCTCACCAATCTAACCACCTGTCAAACCTGCACTGCCCAGCCCAATAATAGCACTACGCTTCTGTCATTTCCCTTCAATGCGCAACTACACACTTCCACCTTATCATAGATTATGTCTGTATGGGCGTTGGCTCACAACCCTCTTCTCCCTTTCCATTTCCTGTAAACCTATCTTCCAGACAATAGCTCTCTGTGTCTGCTCAATTTGCTTAATTCATATGAGTGAGGTTATGTAATATTTGTCCTGCAACTCCTGGCTTGCTGCACTCAATATAAGATCCTGAAGATTCAATCATGTTATCTCATAAGTTAGCACTGTATTCTTTCTTAAAGCTGAGTAACATTCTGTTGTATGTGCCTTGGGGATGAAATGAAAACATTCCAAAGCTTCATATTCTTTGGGAGAAGTGGCAAGCAGCTCACAGCCAGTGGCTCCATTTACTCGATCTCCTTCAACATATATACACTCTACTATATAAGGAGGCATGCCCAAGCAATTTGCTGCACGTGAAAGCACCCAGAAAGTTTCTTTTGCACAGGAGATAATGGAGAGGCAGAAAGCTCTAATTAAGTAACAGTGTAAAGTAAGAAAGTCATCATTGTTTTCAGCAGGAACTAATAACAGCAGTTTTTTCCCATGCAGCAGTAATTTGCTTGCACAGCAAAGCAGGTTTAAACTGTTTCAAAAGATAATTTAACCAAAGCGTTCCCACATGTATGTATGTACCACGTTTTGTTTATCCATTCATCTGATGATGGGCATTTGGGTTGACTCCAACTTTTGGCAATAGTGATTAATGCTGCTATGAACATTGTGCATATATCTGTTCATGTCTTTGCTTTTAATTCTTCTGGGTATATACTCATCAGTGGAATTGCTGGATTATATGGCAGTTCTATAGTTAGTTTTTTGAGGAACTGTCAAACTGTCCTCCACAATGGCTAGACCATTCTTCATTACCACCAGCAATGGATTAGGGTTCCCATTCCTCCACTTCCTCTCCAACATTTACAGTTCTCTCTTTTCTTAAATAGCGACCAGTCTATTGGGTTTAAGATGGTATCTCATTGTAGTTTTGATTTCAATTTCCCTAAGAGCTAGTAATGTTGAGGATCTTTTCATGTACTTTTTAGCCACTTATATTTCTTCCTTGGAGAAGTGTCTTTTCAAGTCTCTTGCTCATTTTTAAAATAGATTGTTTCTTTTTTTTTATTTTTGAGGTGTAGGATTTCTTTTTATATGCTAGATATTAGGTTCCTATCAGATATATGGCTCTAAATATTTTCTCCCATTGGGTAGGGTGCCTTTTTACTTTCATGTTGACCTTCTTTGAGGTGTAAAAGTTTTTAATTTTGATCGGATCCCATTTATTTTTTTCTTTCACTGCTCATGCTTTGGGTGTGAAGTTCATGAAGCCATTTCCTAATACAAGTCCTGTAGATGCTTCCCTATATTATCTTCCAAGGTCTTTACGGTCTTGGCTCTTATATTTAGATCTTGTATCCACCTTGGGTTTATTTTTTGTATAAATTGTAAGATAGTGTTCCTCTCTCATTCTTTTGGATATGGATATCCAGTTCTCCAAGCACCATTTTTTGAAAAGACCATTCTCTCCCAGTTGAGTAAGTTTGGTGGCTTTGTCAAATATCAGATGACTGTATATGCAAGGATCTATATCAGAACTCAATTCAATTCCATTGGTCAGTCTGTCTCTCCTTGTGCTAATACCATGCAGTTCTGACCCCTGTAGCTTTGTAGTATGTTTTAAAGTCAAGTAGTGCGATTCCTCCAATTTCATTTTTCTTTCTCAATATGTCTTTACCTATTCTGGGCCTCTTACCTTCCAAATAAATTTTGTAATTAGTTTTTACAATTCTTTAAAAAATGCTGTGTTGATTTTTATTGAGATTACGTTAAATCTATAGATTACTTTGGGTAGGATAGACATCTTAATGATGTTTAGTCTTCCTATCCATGAACAGGCTATATTTTTCTATTTACTTAAGTCTTTTTTGATTTTCTCTAACAGTGTTGTGTAGTTTTCTGTGTATAAGTCACTTACAACTTTATTTAAATTTATTCCTAGGTATTTGATTCTTTTAGTAACTATTTTAAATGGTATTTTTCCCTTGATTTCCTCCTCAGATTGCTCATTATTGGTGTACAAAAATGCTACTGATTTTTGAGCATTGATCTCTACAGCCTGCAACTTTCCTGAACTCATGTATAAGTTCTAAAAGCTTTGTTGTAGATTTCTCAGGGCTTTCTACATACAGGATGATGTTGTCTGCAAATAGTGAAATTTTTACTTCTTCCTTTCCAATTTAAATGCTGTATTAGTCAGGTTTCTCTCAGGAAACAGAATCAACAGGAATATCTGTCAATAATATGAGATTTTATAAGAATCTCTCACATGACCGGGGGGAAGCACAAGTCCAGGTTCTGCAGGCAGGCTACAAACCACGGGCTCCGATGAAAGTCAGATGAAAGGTCCTTGATGAGTTTCTGGGAGAAGTTGGCTGTCCAATGACGATCTGGGAAATTCTCTCTGAATGTTGAAATCACTTCCCCTTTTAAGGCATTCAACTGATTGGATAAAAGTGTCACCCATTGATGATGCAATCTCCCTGATTGATACAGATGTAATCAGCCATCCATGCAGTAAACTCACTGGTGATTGAAGTCCATAAATGCTCTTGTATTACAATTAGCCCAGTGCTTGCTGGACCAAACACCTGGACCCAATTACGTGGCCAAGTTGACACATTAGTCTAACCATCACAAACACCTTTTAATAATTTTCCTTGCCTCAATTCTCAAGTAAGTACTTCTTAGACAATGTTGAATAAGAACAGTGGTAGTGGCTATCCTTCTCTGGTTACCACTCTATTAGGGAAAACTGTTGGATTTATACTGTTTCCAGTGTGCTGCATTTCCTGGACATGTACATCCATCTCTCTCAATAGTTTTGGGAAGTTTTAAGCCATTATTTCCTCCAACACTCCTTCTATCCCCTTTCCCTTTTCTTCTCCCTCTGGGATGCCTATCATGTGTATATTTGTGCATTTTGTGTTGTCATTCACATCCCTAAATCCTTGCCGGATTTTTTCTAACTTTTTATCTACCTGTTCTACTATCTGTTTGATTTCAGATGTACTGTCTTCCACATTGCTGATTCTTTCTTCTGTCTGTTCAAATCTGCTGTTATGTGCTTCCAGTGTATTTTTGTTTTCTTGGATTATGCCATTCATCACCATCATATCCATTATCTTCTTATGTATGATTACAATTTCTTCAGCATGTTATCCCAGTGTATTCTTAATATCCTTAATCTCTTCCTTCACTTCATTAAGCTGGTCCATGTTATTTGTTTCGTTATCTTTGATTAGTTGTTCAATATTCTGCATCTCTTCCTGGTTTTTAGCTTCTTCATTGGACTGGGCCATGTCTTCCTGTTTCTTAGTATGGTTTGTAATTTTTTGTTGCTACTGGTCATCTTTTTATCTTGAAGAATTTAGTCAGTTGATTAATTTTTCTCTTTATTCTAGGGTTTTATTTAATTGCTGTTTGTGTGTGTGTGTTAAGTTCTCTTTTTGACACTTTGTTCTTCCTATTCTATTTCCTTGTTGTTCTCTATGTTCCCTTGAAGGAAAAAATTTAGGCCAGAGAAAGTGAAAGAGGCAATAAAATTAAAAGGATAATAGTAATAATAATAGCAACCATTAGAAAAGGAACCATATAAGACCTTGGAAAATGAATATTTAACTCATGAAAGCCATGTAGAGTAATAAGAATAAAAAAGTGGATTACCAAAAATGAAATGGGAAATCAGACAGAGAAAAACATATAGAATAAATTTAAAGGTCAGAATCATGAGGAGAGAGGGAAAGAGAAAAGAAAAAATGAAAAAAAGTTAAATAGAAGAAAGTAAACAGGATAGACGAGATAGAAATAAAAACCAGAAAAACTGAGTTCTAAACAAAGAGATGTGGAATGTAAGAACAATAACAGAGAGCAGAAGATAGAAAGATGAAGTATTGAAAAGAGATAGCATTGATATACAAAATTGATATACAAAGGAAAGGAGAAATCGAGGAAGAGGAAACACAGAAACCAAGAATCAAGCCAGCAGCACCTTGAGGAATTTAACTCTTTGTCCAGCTTCCTCCAGTATGATGGCCTGAAGCCTCCTACTTGGTGAGTTCCCAAAACAGCTCACTTGGGCAGGATCTTGCCCCCACTCAGCCATTTTTTATGAGAGAGATCTGTCTATGTTCCTTTGAAAGAAAAAAAAATTAGGACCAGAGAAAAGAAAGTGATAGGTAGACAAAAAGAATAATAGTGATGATAATAGTAAAAGGTAGGGAAGCAACCGTATAAGACCTAGGAAATTGAAAAATTAACATGAGTAAGAAGCACAGAGGAATAAGATTAAGAAAGTTGATTAGAAACAATAAAACATGAAATAAAAGAGTGAAAAAAATATATAGAATGAATTAAAAGGCTGGAATTGTGAGAAGAGGGGGAAAGAAAAAAGAGAGAAAGGAAAAAGTAAAAAAGGGAAAGTAAACAGAGAAAAAAGGGGGGAGAAATACAAACAGGAAAAATTGGAGGCCAAATAAAAGAGGCAGAATGCAAGAACATCAATGGAAAACAAAAGATATGAAGATGAAGAAGTGAAAAGAAATAGCATAGGTAGAGTAGATCAGTAACCAAAAGAAAAGAAAAAAATATATATATAAACAGGCAAAGAAACAAAGGAAGGGGATACAAAACAATCAGGAGACAAGACAGCAGCAACTCATTTTTTTTTTTAAAAAGGAGACAAAAGAAAAAAAAAATAAACACGGAAAAGCAGCCTTCTCTCTTAGACCCCTAAGGTTCTTCTCAGGCTGCTGGTAATCCTCAATGTCACCCTGCAGACTGCCTTCTGCTGGTTTTGAACTGGGTTTTAGTGTGTAAAGTAAGGGAAATAAAATAAAAGGAACTTTTTTTTTTTTGAAAAAATTAGAGATCCAAGAAAAGCTAATACAAAAAAATGTCTGTGTGTTCCCTATCATAAAGTTTCAGCTGGATGCCTGGTAACTTGGAGAATCACCTCTCAGGGACATGCCATGAATCAAACCAGGGACCTCATATATGCTAGGCAGGAATTCTTCCACTGAGGTATTCTGCCTCCTTGTATTAATCAGCCTTTCAGAAGTCTGTCAGCCCCTTTTCCCTCAGGCAGGTTAGAACGCCTGCAGTCAGCTGGAGTGATTCTGATCTCAGCTTGTCTCTGCCTCCTCAAAAATGTAATTCCTCTCTTTACCTAGGTGGCTGGGCATGACTGCCTGCCTGAGGTGATCCCCCTCCTCTCTCCCTGTCGAGTCGGAGTCCCTTCCAATATTCAAGAAGGCCAGCTGGCTAAACTTGCCACAAAGAAATCACTCTCCACCTTCCCAGACCCCTCTTCCTCACAGGGAATCTGCCTTCACACTCCCATCTGTAGCAGGGGCCTGGGTCTCCACCTAGTTTGTCCACCTTGTGGACTGGGTATGTTTGTCCTTTCCAGCCACTGAGGTAAGCAATCTGCAATTATTCCTGGCCTCCCTATCTGTCCAGTACCCTCCTAGATGATTCAGAGCATCTTCCTGTGGAGAAAGACCTCTGCTCTACTCTCAGTTAGATACAATTCACCGGGAGTTTTACTCTCACTTAATATCTTGGGGGTGGGGGAGAGGAGCACTTCCCAACAGCCAAGAGTTTTAATAACTCATGATTACTTGTTTTGGCTTCTTCGTGTCTCTCACCCTCACTCTTCTGGGAGTTGGTAAGCAGTGTCCTGGTTTTCTGTGCCCCAAAGCAGGTCCCCATTGCAGCCTCTGGCTTTTTCTTTGTTGTTTTATTGATAGCTAAGCCTTATCTGCCTAACCTGCCAGCCATGTTTCCTCAAGAGGACTTTTGAGTATAGATTAACCACACCCTGAAACCAAACATGGGTTTGTTTCAATAGAAATATATGAAGGTTTTTTTTGCATGACTGATTGGAAACTGAGCTTCTGAAATGTATTGGATTGGCTAACTCAGACTTAAGATAATTCTTTGTTTACCTTGTTTTCATGGAATTGTTATAGTGGACTCATAGGACTTCATCCATGCTGGGGAAAGTGTGAATTTTTTGGAAGAACTGAAAATTTCTACTCCTATTGCCCTCCAAACTAATCAATCTTAGAACAAAAATAAGCAATGCAGAATAAAGAGGGCAGAAGCAAGAATGATGACAAATAAAATTTCATTTCTAAAAGATACAAGATAAAGGCAGAGCTAGGAAATGAAAAAGAATCTGTATTAAAGTAACTCCTAAAGCCAGGCTAGCTAGCTTTTCTGTTATTGGCCAATCTGTAAATAACATCACATTGAAACTTATTGTTTTTTTTAATCATTTTAAATTATTATTATTTTTTATTTTTAAAGAAGCTTTAGACTACATAAATGTTGCAAAAAATATATACTGGATTCCCATACGCCCCACTACCTCCTTCTGTCACATTTTCCCACATTAACAGCATTCTTCATCAGTGTGGTACATTTGTTACTGATGAACACAAATGAAGCATTGCTACTAACCATCTACACCTTGTCCTGCACAATTTTGTACGTTATGACAAAATATACAGTGGCCTTCAACTGTCACTGCAATGTCATGCAGGAAAAATCCAATATACCAAAAATGCCCTCATTTTATACCTATTCTTCCCTTTCCCATCCCTCAAAATTCTTGTAGCCACTGCTTTTATATCAATGATAAGAGTTCTTCCATTGCTAGAATGAAAATAAGTCTATATTAGAATAATAATGTCTACTTTAGTATATTGTTTATTCCTCAATCTTGAGGATTTGGGGATGGTGATGCCCACTCTGCTTCTAGTTAAGAGGGAGCTTAAATCCCATATTCTTTCTTTTACTGAATCTTAATTATACAGACAATAAACATTACTATTTCATTTCAATTTATTTTCAGGAGTTTCAGAATGGATCTACCAAATTCTGTAATTGCACAGAGAGCAATGAATAATAGGATAAATATTTATTGTTTTGAACCAAAGAATGCAAAAAGCATGTCCAGAGAGATGGATAGATCTGAGAGGATAAGGGCACGTGAAGCAACTGAGGAAACTTTAGGGAGTCCTTTATAGGGATTCCGGAATGGGAAATTACTTCATAAAGGAAGGAAAGGACTTACCAAAACTATGTGAGGATATATTGAGCAGTCATGTTCTGATGACAACTTCTATAATTATAGTAAGTGAAAATCAAATTGAGCAAAGACTAACAAAATCAAAAGAAATTAATCAATGAATATTGAATATGGGTGAGTTTGAATATAATTATGGGAATATAGACCACTTAATTTAACTGTAAATATAAAATCTCACATTGGAAGATAGATTAATGCTTTCTTTAGAAATAGTCTAAGATATGTAAACACTCCTAACTAAAAATAAGTCACTTTCTTCCCAGGTTTCTGACCAAAGAGATATGGATTGATATTTAACATTCTGTTAAGTTTTACTCAATGTTAAAATTGTTCATTATTTGTAAACCAGTCTCTCAAAGAACCTTTTCATTGCCTCTTTAACATCTTTGTTCCTCAAACTGTAGATAATTGGATTCAGCATGGGAATCACAACAGTGTAAAATATAGACACAATCATATCATGATCCAATGAATATTTGGAACATGGTCTCATATACATGAAGAGGATTGTCCCATGGTAAACTGACACTCCAGTTAGGTGAGAGCCACAGGTGGAAAAGACTTTCTGCCTCCCTTCAGAAGAATGTATCCTCAGAATGGCCAGCAGAATGAAAACATAGGAGATCAAGATGATCAGAATAGTTGTTATCTCAATAAAGCCAACAACGTAGAAGAGTACAACCTGGTTGATGTGAGTGTCAGAACAAGAAATAGCGAGAAGTGGAGGGATGTCACAAAACACATGTATAATTTCATTGGATGCACAGAAGGAAAGGCTAAAAGTGGCCACAGTGTATAAAATACCATGCAAAATGCCAGCAATATACGAAGCAATGATGAGTGACACATAGACTCTGGGTGGCATGTTAACTGAATAGAGCAGTGGGTTGTAGATAGCTACATAGCGATCATAAGCCATTGCAGCCAAGAGAAAACACTCTGTAGTCCCACATGTAACAAAGAGAAACATCTGTGTTGCATATCCAAAAAATGAAATGGCTTTATACTCAGCCAGGAAATTGACTAACATTTTGGGGGTGATAACTGAAGAATAGCAGGCATCCAAGAATGACAACACACTCAGAAAATAGTACATGGGATTGTGGAGCCGGGAATCCACAATGACCAATAAAACCAGTACCAAATTTCCTACCAGAGTGAAGAGATAAATTGCTAAAAATAAGATAAATAGTAAGACTTGCAGGTCAAAATCATCGGTGAAGCCCATCAATATAAACATATTGACTTTAGTCACATTTTTTATCTGAATCCTATATGTATCCAAATCAGGTGACCCTGACATTTCTATTTCTATTTATCAATCCTCAAGGCAATATCCTGTGAAAACACAGACCACACAATTATGTCCTCATCTTTGTTTCTTGGAAGTGCATACTGAAACCCAAGACGTTGATGCAATCAGCAGTGACAAAGTTGGTCCAAGTGGGTGAATTTATCCTGTGCAAATTATAGGAGAAAATTGTGTCATTCATTTGTTGACAAAAGGAGCCTTAAAAATCTGTCAAATTAAGTGTTTATTTTCCATTTCAATTCTGACCAATTTTCTACATCTTATTCTGATTTTACACTATCTTAAAATTTAAAAACAGAAGTGGTTATTGGAAGTTTTAAGTCCAAGGATGTTATAGTGGATAGCAAAAATCTCAATTCTAGTCCTATATTTGCTACAATATGCATAAAATATCTTTCCTTAACAGTTGTAATTTTAAAAGTGAGCAACCACATTCACATGACAAGATTGTATTAAATTAAAATAGCAGTTGTAAAAATTATATAATTTCAAAATGTTCATGGTTATTGCAAATTGGGATATAAGACTCACATTTCAACTTGTCTTTCAGGAAAGCCCTTCATACCAAACACCTTTGTTCTTTTTCCTAGCAAAGATGCCATTCTATTAGTCCTTCAGGAATAGTGGTGAACAGGGCAGAAGTATTCTGATGGTAGCTGCAACTTTTCTGCAAACAAAAGGGTTGTATTGTGTTTTCTCTCATTTTCTTTCCTGAAATGTTTATCTATATATTTCCCATTTTGGCCTTTGCAGCTTATTGTACCATTATCAGTGTTGTTTACATTTTATCTTTATGGCAATACACAGTGATTCTCTATTTATATACTCTTTATTGGGTCAATATTCTTGCATCATTTTTTGAGACATAATTTTCTCAAAATGTGGCCCAACCATTTCATTATAAATGTATAGTTGTTCATGTTGCCCTCAAAATAATTGTGTATAAATATCACCAAATGATTACTAATTGAATAGTTTTTAAAAGCTTTCGATGAATGAATTCAATCATGATATTTGGCACAAGTAGTGTTTGATTTCTAGTATTCTTCCCTGTGCCATCTGACTGTTTCTTATTCAGTGGAGTGTGAAGAATAAAAAGCACATGACCAAAAAAAAGTTAAAGAGGAACTTGTGTATTAACTGACAGGTTTGATGATTGAATACAAAAATTACATGATACATAAAATAGGGTCTAAATTTCAGCATGGTAGCTTTTATTTTCCCTCCATAAACCACAGTTTTTGACCTCATCTAATCCATAAGATTAAACAAACTAATATTTTGTCATATTGAGATGTTCATATCTCAAGAAAGGAATGTGCAAGTCTTTGAAAAAATTTCCTAGAAATGGTCTCAAAAAGCTAGCTGAATGATTTTCTTAATACAGAGAAAATAGTTTCATAATTGTGGAGCTATAAAAAAATGCTCATTTGAGATATAATTCTACAGTAAAATATATAATTGAGCTAAATTACAATTTCTGAGTAAAATGAGACAACTTACATTGCTTCATGAAAATATAAACACATTGAAATCTTATAATAAGTTTTAATTTAAGTGGATATTTTAATGAAATGAGTTGTAAATGTATGAATTAATAATATAAGTAGGGATTAATGTATTGCTTGAGCATAACAAAAATACATTTCTTTTAAACAAATCCTCATTCTCTCTCTTTACCTCAACTTTTCCTCCCTCTGTCTCTCTGTCTCTCTTACAAATAATCTATGCACTATATTCAGAGATATTTAAAGAAGTGGTTAGGGACAAACCAGGAATTAGGAAGATAGGAAGAAGCACAGTGAAAGGAAATAAAAATATGGAAGCAAATTTTGAAAAAAAGTGTCAAAAGTTAGTCTACAAAAGGATTCCATTACATAATACATCTTGACAAACATTACAACTTTAACCTTCACTTCACTGCCATGACTGAGGAAGAAAAACAATTGTAGAGGAATAAGGTCTGCCTCTAAAACCCTGTATTACAATGTCTGATTTAGTACCTATTGACCGTGAGAACATGAAAAATAACTGCAACTTTTCCAAACCACAGAATAACTAATAATGACCAATATTTTCAGGATTGTCTTATTAGACTTCATGAACTGGTGTTATTGCAGAGTGATTAATGCTGAGGTGCAATAAAATATATGTATTTTTTAAATTTTATGTGAAGTCTGCATAAAAGTAAGTTATAAAATCTACACTTTCTTTAAAACAAATAATATGAAGTTATAAAATCAATGATTTTTATCACAATAAATATATATGTTAAATATCTTTCAATTGAGAATAAACTCACCAAATACCAATATTCTATGCTTTAGGGAATGAAAATGATTCATCTTTGTCACTACATTCTGCTAATGGACATGTTAATGAAATAACAAGATGTTTAACTTAAATTCTCCTGTAACACTTGACAATATAAATTTCTGTCAATTCTTTTTTTCTTATCTTTTCTGTGGACCAATAAATTGGTTTCCAAATTAAAATGTATTTTTTAACAAATCATGTGTCACTAGAGAAACTCCCTACATCACTCTAAGGATCTGGAAACATGGTTCCTAATATATAGACTTCAGCCATTTCATCAACTCTGCTCTGCAAACATGTATTCTTGTTAACTAATATTTCAAGACAATTAAACAGGTTGTGTATATGTTGTAGCTGATTTCACTTTAATAGGAGATAGGGATTAAAAAATACGGAATATGAATTATAAGAAAATATCAGTCTGAAAGTCTCAGAAAAAACATTTCCCCAATTCTCACAAAGCCTGAAATCATAAATAACAGATGTCCATGAGAACAGTTTACAAATATTAAACTTGAGAGGAAGAAAATCTGTGATAGCAGTTATCACATATTATTATTCCTATTAGGAATTTCATTGACATTATTTTGTATAATCTATATAGCAATCTGAAAACTAAATAACTGAGTGGCCCTCTAAACAGGAGAAAATACACGCCAAGCTCAATGTATAATTTACCAAGGTCACACAGTTAGTTATCAAAGCCAGGATTCAAACTCAAATTTCCATACACTAAGCCACTGCACTGTATATACAATCCCATTGTGAAATTCAAAATTCTGGGATCATTATTGTCCAGAAACAATAAAGTTGTGCAGCTTAAAAGACAATGAAATTTTACTAACAAGACTAAAATAAAATTACTTTTAGATCAATTAGCTAACTAATGAATTTAAAATTCATTTACAATCCTGTAAGAAAATAAAATTGATACAAAAATTGCACACATCAAATGGAAGGATGAAAGTTAATTTTCTCTCTTTAATAACTTCTCTCACTATTAAAAATAGTCTGATTTCTACTGCCCCTATGCTATTATGTTCCATCAAGGTAATTAAAGCCAATTTCTGATTTGCAGCTCTATTGACCTAAGTATGTAGACAGCCCTTCCTATTAGCACCACAATGTTCACTAGAAAGCATCTTTTTAAATTTTAATATTACTCTGGCTAAATTAGACCAATCCATTTCAAATTTAAAAGTTAAAGATCTTGCTCTACTTTGAGATTCAAGGTTATAGCTTTTAAAATATTGTGTAAATCTTGAAAAACATTTCTTCTTACCTCTGGAACTGAACTGGTCACTCAATTACAATACACTATAGATGGGGTACTTATACCAGTTTAATAACCCCTTCTTGAAATCCACAGGGATTTCCAAGGAGAAAACACAACTCTCTTCTGCAACAGAAATTCAAGAAGATGAGCTATTTTCCCCCATAACACGCAATGACCGTTTCTGGAAAGACAACATTGCATCAGAAAAGTGACTACATACAGGCACTTTGGCTCTTAATTAAAAAATGATCCCTCTGTGGAAAAACTATTTTGAAAAGTAATCTAATAATTATGTTCTACTATATAATCCTAGGTCTGATATGTATTACCTATGTGCCATTAGATTAATAATGTAAATTCCCTGAAATCCACTTTCTTCTTGCTGACAATGTAGCCTTTTTAATTCCTGAAAAATTCAACAAAAATGTACATAATAAAAAATATGAAAGCATAACCTATAAAAGTTTATAAATTTTTAATAAAAATTAATATGCTCCTTTTTAAAATTTTAATGGGCTACAATTACAAATGTCATGTGATATAATTCAAATTCATTGAGAATCTCACAGAGAAGATATACTTATGGATCAGTATTAACTTGAGAGATTGGGTAGTAGACAGATAATTGTAATGATCTATATGATAGAACATTAGAATATTAGAGGTCTTGTATAGTGAAAGTCCACATCTTCTGAGATTTCTATGGTCTTTCCTTGTCTGGGAAATCTCATATATTAATCTACAGACTACTAATTGGCTATATACATAAGAAGTATTAAGAATAATTAGAAAAATACATGGATGCCTGGGTGCCATACCAAGAGATTATAACAGTGAATTGGTAATGTGGTTGATGGAATCTGAATAAAAACTAAATATAAAGACATAAGATATGTGTAGGGAGACATCTATTAATTTAAGGCAATCACAAGTTGATCTACAATATTCATCACAAACCAATTACAATTTAAGCAAAGCATTTATTTGCAGAAATAGATAAGCAGAGTTTACAAACTATTTGCAAAATCAAAGGGATAAGATAAAAAAAGCAATTTTGAAAAAGAAGAATAAAGTTAGAAGACTCCCATTAACTCATTTTAGATAAAGATATCAAAAAGCTAAGATAGTCAAGAGAGGGCAGTAAGTTGAAAAGATAGATACATTGACCAATGGAACTGAATACAGAGATCACAAATAGATTCATACATATCAGGTGAAGATGTGTGCCACCACCAAGGTTTGAAGGATATATAGGAGGTGATTCCATCACATTCCTATTCAACACTCCTATTCATCCTGTGCAGAAAACAGATGGCTCTTGGAGGATGACAAGGGATTTTCATAAACTAAATCAGGTGATAACTCTAATTGCAGCTGCTACTTCAGATACTGTATCATTGTTTGAAAAACTGACACATAACCAAGTACCTGGTGTGAAGCTATTGATTTGGCAAATACTTTCCCCCCCAATATTTGTTGGATTCTTTCAGCTGGCAAGATCAGTAAACTGCCTTCACTGTCCTTTCTCAGGGTATAGCAAATCTTCAGCCTTATGTTATAATCTAGTCTGCAGGTACATTGATCACATTGTCCTTCAAAAACTGTCTTCAGAAGATATTATGCTGATTGGAGCTACTGAGCCAAAAGTACAACTATATAGACTTATTGGTAAGATATTTGCATGTCAGTGGATGAGTAATACATTCAACAAAACGCCAGGGGCCTTCACATCCATGAAATTTACAGGCAACCAGTAGAATGGCAATGTCAAGATATCTGTTTTATGGTGATGGCTAATCTGTTACATCTGCCCCATCCTACAAATTACAAAGAGGCAGAATGCTTAGTTGGCCTGTAAGCAGTTTGGAGCATTTTGGAGTGATTAGAGTGTGCTACTTGACCATTTATTGAGTTAAGGCAAATGTTATTATTTGAGTGAGGACTGTAATAAAAGAGGCTTTGCAACAAGTCCAGACTGCCAAGCAAGATGTTTTGTCACTTTGGCCATAATGTTCCAGCATATCCAATGGTATTTGAAGTGTCAGCTGCATTCATAGATGCTGTTAGGAGCATTTTTCAGGGCTCTAAATGAGAATCACTAGTAAAGACATGTGGGATATTGGGGTAAATCTTGCCATCCATTGCAGATAATTACTGTCCCTTTGAGAAATAGCTTTTTGCCTACTTTGAGCCTTAGTGGAGACTAAACATTTAACCATGGGCCACCTAATTACCATGAGAAATAAGCCACCCATCCTGAATATCTGACTCACTAAGTCATTAATTTGGGCATACACAGCAGTACTCCATCATTAAATTGAAGTGGCTTATAAGAGATCAGGCTCTAGTAGGCCCTGAAGGCACAGTAAGTTACTGAAGCAGTGGCTCAATGCCTTTGACAGTTTGACGTTATTTTGTGAATCCCAGAAAATCATGTTCTTGGAATGAATCCATTCCTGTGGGTGTGTGTGTGTGTGGGGGAGGACCTTGATTGCATTTGGTTCAGTTAAAGGACCATTGATAAGATCCCTTTTAATTAGATAGCTTTAGGGCTTTTGATTGCACTATGTCAGCAAGGTGTGACCCAGGTTAGGTCTTCACCCTCTTGCTGGTGTCTTATATAAACTGAGAACTGAAAGCAGGAACAGTGAGAAAAAGACAGCTGCCATTTGTACCCTGCCTTAAAAATGAGGACTCCAGGATCAGTGATAGCTGATAAAGAGGTCAAGAGAAAGCCACAGAGGTTGAGAGAGAGGCAGGAGGCTGGATACAGTACTGCACAGGGGCATGGAAAGAGATTCCCAAGAGGCTAGGCCCAAGGATAAGCTACAGATGAGTAGAGAAACCCTGCCATTACCAGTCTGAACTAACAGGAACAGAAAGGGGATAGAGTGAAGGAAAAATTACTTCAAAAGGCAGTACAACATAAGCAGAGATCTGGACTGAAGACATCTTCTAGGGACCACAGAAAGAACTACCTATGTGTACAGAAAAGGGCAGTATGGTCCAGAGATTGGAGAAGGCAGACCTTTTACTCCATGATTCAGGAAAAATTTTGCTGCTCCATGCTTCAGAGAGGTGAGCACATACTCTGGGTATTGATGAGAGTTTCATCCACACTCCACAGTTCTGAGGGAGTTGAACTTATGCACTGGAGATTGGGAGTACCTGGCCATTACTCCAGTATTGTCAGAGGGTGGGACCTAAATTTTGGCTGTGATCAGATGCTTGATGTGGGTGGAGCCAAGAACATGGCCACTGGGCAAGCCCTTGGAAAGGGTAGGACGGCCGGCCACTTCTTTGGAACCCAAGGAGAAGAAACCATGGCTCTGTAGATGACACTCAGAACTTGAAATCTAATGGAGCAGCCTTGCAGGTATTTGGAATTGTTTGGGACCCAAGACCTTTGTTTTCCTTCCAATTTCTCCCTAGTGAAATGGGAAATTTTATTCTATCACTGTCCCTCCTTTGTATATTGGAATTAGATAACTTGTTCTCAGTTTTATAAGTCTACTGCCTGAGGAGAAATTTGCCCCAACACATATATACCTATAACCAATTTTGGTGAGACTTGTACTTAAAACTGTTACTGAAATGATTCAACATTTTTGAAGTATCATGATGGAATGAATGTATTTTGTATATGGAAGGAACATATATTTTTGGGGTCCAGAGGTTAGAATTTGGTGGTGTGAATCTTTTGTGGATGCCAGAAAGCTATGTTCTTAAGCTATTCCATTCCTATGCATGTAAACCTATTGTAGGATGGATTTTTTGATGAAATTATTTTAGTTAAGTTTTTTTTTTATTAGATTGTTTGACCAAGTTTGGGTCTTATTAGTTTTTCTGAAGCATTTCATAAATAGATGAATAAAAAGATACAGATACAGAAAAAAAGCTGCAGAGAAAGAGAGGAATCCAGAACCTGAGAGAGAAGATGCTCAGTCAGAATTTAAAATCAATGGAACACAGAAGATAAGAGGGAGCCACTTTAGCCAGAAGCTGACTGAAACAAGGCCTGGAGGAGAGGGAAGAGAGAAGGGGATGCTGCCATGAGCCTGATTGCCCACATCTGCAGCTCAGGGGTAAAAGATCTCCTAATGATGCTTTGATTTGGACACTTTCACAGCCTGAGAATAAATCCTGATTTTAAAAGCCAACCCATTTCTGTTATATTCCTTCCAGCAGCTTTTAGCAAACTGAAATAGATATCTTGGTCTTTTATTGTAATTTTTCAAAGTCTCTGCAGGAAAACTGACCCTGGAGTATCTATGCTGCCATCTTCATTGCCTAAAAGACATCATAATAATATTAAGATTACTAAAATAATTTAAGGATGCAAATTTTATTTTCTAGAGAAAACACAAGCAATATAGTGCAATGAAATAGGTTAAAAAACAAAGAGAGGGAAGATTATTTAATATTAAATGTATTAGCCCAAAGTAAGCAAAGAGAGAAGTAGAATATTAAAAAGATTTGACATAAATGAAAATAGCACATAAATAACTATTTTAAATGTAAGTTTACTAAACATTCCTATTAAATACCCTGTAATTGACTATTAAAAAGTAAGTCCCAACTCTATGATGTCCATAAAATATATATGAGTTGGGAAAATGATGGAATAGAGAGTGCTGCAGGACTCACTCCTTCCAACAAAACAATTAAATATATATGGGTTGTCTAAAACAAATACTTTGAAACTCTGGAGTCCCAAAGAAAACTATACAGCAAACAGAGAAGAGCAGGAGGAAGATGATAAATTTTGGTAAAGAACAAAAAATTGCTCTCTCCATATGGCAACTACTGGTATCTATCCCCCACTGTATCAGCTCTCCAGTGACAAAAATAGATGTAAAAGTCTGGTTTTCCATGTCCAGGGCTGGGTATAGCTGATTATTGATCTTGGTTTTTGATTAGCTGCATTGGATTGCTGGGGCCCCAGCTCTGAGGGCAGCCATTATATCAACACATCGCCAACAAAGCCAGGGTAAGCCATCATTTCCACCCACCTGGTCAAGGACTGCAGCTGTCATTGTTTCAAAGTTTCCCATGAAAGGGCAGTGGTGGTGGAGATTTAAAGACATAGTATTTCTTCTGTGCTGTGGTGGACTGTTAGTTGAAGGGCTGTATTTCCTGGGCAGGCCAGGAAAGCTCAGATTTATGAATCCATTGGAGAAGCTCTTGGTATGCTTCCTGATCCCCTCCATGGGGTATTTTGGGGCCCTGCTGTGCCACCTTCGTGAGTTGCTAGCTCTGTTTAGGCTGGGTAAGACTGATTTTAAAAAGTTCTCTCAAGCATTCCCCTCCTCTCAGAATGCCAATAATTAGAAAACCTAAAAGAAATGCATAAATTCTAAGAAACAAACAAACTTCCTACATTGACTCAAGAAGAAATACAAGATCTCAACAAACCATTTACTACTAAAGAGATTGAATCAGTAATCAAAAACATCCCAACAATTAAAAGCCCATGACCCCAGCTTCACAGGGAAATTCTACCAAACATTCCTAGAAGACTCAACTCCAATTCTGTTCAAACAATTCCAAAACTGAAGAGGAGGGACCATGCACTTTTTCATTTTTCTGAAGTCAAAATCACCCTCATACCAAAGCCAGATAAAGATATCACAAAAACAGAAACCTACAGATCAATATCTTTATGAATATACATACAAAAATCCTCAAGAAAACTAGCAAACCAAATCCAACAGCATATTATAATTATACACCATGATTAAGTTTGATTTATCACCTTTATGCAAGGTTGTTTAAACATAAGACAATCAATGTAATACACCACATTAACACAATTAAGGAAAATAAATACATGGTCATCTCAACTGATGCAGCATAGGCTTTTGAAAAAATCCAGCATCCTTTCTTGATAAAAAACATTTAGAAAGACAGGAATAGAAGGAAACTGCCCCTCTATAAGGGGTTCTTAACTTTACTTAAATCTACAACCTACCAAATGGTAGAAAATATTTGGAAACCACATATTTAATAAAGATCTAATATCAAAAAAATATAAAGACCTCCTTCAGCTTAACAACAGAAAGAAAAAAATTGGTAAAAAAATGAGCAAATGTCTTGAATAGACTTCTCTTCTAAGAAGATATGCAAATGACTAGAAAGCACATGCAAAGATGCTCAATACCATTAAGAATTAGGAAAATGCAAATGAAAACAACAATGAAGCATTTTAAAATAGTGCAGCCACTGTGAAAGTGAGAATTTGACAGTTCCACAGAAAGCTAAGAATACTATAACCGATGACCTGGCAATCCCACTACTAGATATATATCCAAAAGAATTGAAAGCAAGGACTTGAACAGATATTTGCACACTGATATTCATAGCAACATTATTCATAAGAGCTAAAAGATAGTAACAACTCAAATGTCCTGGTTTCAATTTTTTGTGGATCCAGAAAGATATGTTCTTAAGCAAAACCATCCATGTGTGCGTAAGTCTATCATATGTGAAATAATTTATTTAGGTTTAGTCAGGGGATCTTTTGATTAGATCACTTTTGATTAGATTGCTTCAATTAAAGGCTTTTGATTAGATCACACAATTCAGGGTGGATCCTAATCCTTTTTCTGGAGTCTTATATAAATTGAGGACAGAAATCAGAGATACACAGAGAAAAAGAAGTGTAAGTTTTTACCCGGCCATGTGAGAGGGGTTTCCAAATTGTTTATAGGTACAGAAAGACAGAGAAACCCTTGAAAGGCTGACAGAGAGGCTGAGGTCTGGAATCAGCAGGGCTGCTGAATCTGAAGCAATGAGGAGAGGGTTGAGAAGAGCCATATGCCTGATTGCCCAAAGATGAGCTCAGGGTTAAAGTGAGTTTGGAAGAGAAGGCAAAGCCTGGCAGCTATTTTGCCTTTCCTTGTGGCAGAAGTCCATGATCACCAGCAGCTGAGCTTTGTTGAGACAGTACCTCTGATGATGCCTTGATTTGGACATTTTCACAGACTTGGAACTGTAATCTTCTACTCTAATCAATTGTCATTATAAAGCCAACCCATTTCTGGTATTTTGCATTTATAGCCTTCAGAAAAATAAAATACCAAGTGTCCATCAAACAATGAATTCTTGTATGATTTTCTTCTAAATCTACTTGAAAATTGACTTCAATATCATTATTTAATGAATTTGCAGGAATGCATTTCACCTCTTGTAAATAGAGGAAGTAAGATTTTGGCCATTAATATCATAATAAAATCTTTACTCATTTCAGCATTGATTTTACTTTCTTATCTCATGTTTCTTTTAATATAATAAGAGCGAATCAAGTAAAATAATAAAACAAATAGCATGGACGTTGTTGTGGCTAAATACAACATTACATCTGCTCTGTTATTGAATTAGTTGATGCTCCAAAGAAACCCATGACCATGTTTTCCTTGCGATACCTCAAAAAATCCCATTTATCAGCTGGTGGGCACTCCTAGAAATAAGTTAATCATCCTGCAGCAGCCAATGCAAAATGCATGAAATTTTGGGTTTTACAAAAGTCTGTTATAACATAAGTGAAGGTTTATTATAAATATTTAATAATAAAATCAGAGTGTTACTGAAAATTCATGTGATAAAATTATATTAACACATAAATATAAACATAAATAAACTTTATATTATAATAAAGGAAAATACTTCAAAGGAAATACAATTGAAGAATAATAACATTCATGAATAATTTTCATTTCTTTTTCGAATGTTTTTGTATAATAATTTTTGCATAATGAACAATCAATAATCCTTTAATAGTGTTCTATCTATAAATATAAAACTATTTCATGGGAAATAATGTGCTATTCCATCTCTGGTAGTTAGCTATTGGGCCTTTCTGAAACAGATTAAGAATTACTTCAAATATATCTACTCTTTTACCAAGGCAAATTAGAGCATCACAAAAGAATACCAAAAACTGCTGTTCAACTTTATGTGACTTCTAAGGGGAAGGCAATTCTCTGTTACAAATCTAACATGACTGCATTAGTCCTTGAACCTTTATCTTTGTCATCATGTCAAGCAATCTTCTTGGAAATTAGTCCCCAGAGATGTCCAAATATTTCATTATCAGAAATCCTCAAAGTAAGTGATGCCATGACATTATCATGCCATCTCTTATATTATGAAAGGCAAGGAATACTCTGCTATGCCTGTGTACACAGTCACTCCCTGGTATACTTGTGAGACATAATTTTCAGGTGAACATTTTGTTTGACCAGGACCTGAAGAAAATTTTTATGTTGATTTATTTTACCTCAAATCTTCCTACTTCTCTCTTTCTTCTTTCCCTCTCTCTCTCTAATCTATCTATATACTAAAAACATTAAATATTAGTTACCTGAAAGAAACCAAATATCAGAAATTCCAGGCTCCTTAACTGGTTTACATCTTTTATTTGTGAGAAAAACTTGAGGTAGACAAATTTCTAGACAGATAAGGCTTGAAGAAGTTTTACACCAACTTTGATTCATGGTAAGAATTAACTTCAAAATTAGAGCACTTTAGTTTATCTCAAAAATTGGGAATGTTATTAGAAGAATTTACATATACATATGCATACCATGTAGGCATTAACTAAGTAATGCCAGGATTTGTAGAAAAGGAAATACAGAATTCATGGAATGAGAGTCTTCAAGCAATGAACATATATTGAAAAATATTTTTGGAAAAATTTTTAATTATATAATATGTTACAAATATCTTCTAAAAATAAATAGTAATGACTGCTCATTATTACATACCTCAGGTTTTAATTTCTGATCTTTCATTTGTTTTAAATAATATTGGATATAAAAGAACCTAAATGATGCATTGAAACTCTCTATCATTGTTTATTACATAATGAGACTTTTTTTTAAAATAAAATGTAAGTAGAAATATAATGTTATGAGCATGATCTTTGCACTAAACAAATTGTGGTATAATCACAGAACCAACAATATTTAAAGTTTGTGATTCTGGATAAATTATTCAACTTATGATGCCCCTTTTCTCATCTGAAAATGAGTACAATAAAAACATTTATTATATAATATTTTAATCTAGATTAATGTGTTCATTAAAGGATGTATTTATAACAGTGTCATGTTGATTCTAATTGTGCAATATATAAGAGTTCCTATTAAATAGTATCCAAATGTTGATTAATACCTAATTTATATTTGGTAGTCAAACAGATTTTTTTTCAATCATATTTTGTAAACAACTCTTTATTAAGAATATTTGGAATAGCTAAACTAATTTTTTTTAAATGCCAAATAATTCCTATAAACAAAAACTGTTTTGAAGACGTTCATACCAAGTATCCCTTTTATTTCTCAGCAGTTTACAACAGCTGAATTCTATGGAGGTAGAAATACCACAAATATGCCTAATTTCAACCTTATGGAATTGATAGACTCTGAAGAGATCTGATGGATCCTTTTTATGCTATTTCTTCTGATTTACCTGATTATTTTGCAAGGGAATTCAGGGATAATACTGATAATTCATTTGTATCTCCAGCTTCACACCCTCATGTACTTTTTCCCTTAGTTACTTGTCATTCTTTGACCTTAGTTACTCATTGATATCACACCTAAAACCTTAGAGAACATAGTGACTTCCAAGAAGAATATTTCATTCATGGGCTGCTTCACGCAGCCCATGATGTCTTTTTTTTTTTTTTTTTTCTTATTGGTTGTCACTGAATGTTTCCTTCTCTTTTCAACGGCCTGTGATCACAATGTAGCTATCTGCAACCCTGTTATGACCCTATTATGTCCAGGACACTCTGCTGCTGCTTCATCACTTGATTCTATATGAACCAATCATATGAACCAGTGGTTCTGTATGATTGGCTTTATTGAATCATTTACTCAATGTTGTTTACATGAATGATTTGCATTTCTGCAATTCCAGCGTAATCTATCACTTTTTCTGTGACTTAACCTGTCAGAGAATTTTAGCCCTGTCCTGCTCTGACAATCGTGACATGGAAATCATGTTATTCATTCTCGGTAGTTTAAACATAATGGTGTCTCTTACCATCATCTCTGTGTCCTAAGGATCTATTCTGTCTACCATCCTGAAAATTAATTCCACATCAGGAAAGAACAAAGCCTTCTCTACTTCTGCCTCCAACTTCCTGGATGTCATCTTTTACAGCACCATGATTTTTACTTATTTAAGACCAAACAGTTCCTACCCATTTAGAAGTGATCAAGTGGCCTCTGTGTTTTATCCTATGGTGATCCCTATGCTAAATCCACTCATTTATAATCTTATGAACAAAGAAATGAAAAATGCTCTCCTTAGAGTCATGCAGAAGAGAGAGGAATTAAAGCAATTGGAATGATAGTGATGCTGAACATTTAAGTTCATTTCTTCTTTCTTTGCTATTTGGGTGTTTATGTGGTGTCTCTCAAAATATAGTAGCTATCTGTAATTAGTTTGAACTTCTGTTGAGAATTTCTCTATTTGACCACACATGATCTGAAACATTCCCAAAATTATAATTTTAGATATCCACAGTATTGGTAGACATGAAATGTGTGTTAAAGCTGTGGCTTAAATGTATGTGATTTTTAAGGGCAACTGATATGTAAAAAACAAAAATATGGTGATATCCTTCAAACTGCATCATAGAAATCCCAGGGCATGTTCCAATTTCAGAGCTTTTTATTATGGAGAGCAGTTTCAAAAGTAATTTATTCTAAAGAGCAGAAATACAGCATAATCTTAAAGAGAGATGCATTGGACTGAAAAATTCAGAGTGTAGATTTTAGATCTGGCAGCTTTTTGCTGTATATCCCTTAGTATATTACTGAAAATATAAATCTAATCCTTCAACTGTACAAGAAAAATAATTTTAACTCTATAGATTTACTTTAAAGGTCATATCAGATGATGAATAGAAGGAATTTAAAGGCCATGGTCTTCAAATATATAAAATACACAATAGCTTTTGTTATGGAAATATTCACTGCTGTTTTATAAATATTTTTGGATAATCTTATTAGTAAATAAACAACTTAAAAGAAAAAACTTTGGCCTTGGAGCAAAATGAAGTATTATGGTAGAAATAAAATATTCTCATATTGCAATGCTTTAAGCCTTGATGTTTTATGAATTCATGAGGTTAAATATCTGCATGCAGTTATGCCTCTCTTGTGTCTACCAGCTAAACTTTTGAAACTGTTATTCAATGATGCATTATCAAGCATTAGTAACTACTATGCCTTTTTAAAATTTTGGTATGATGAAAAAATATTTCTTTTATCCTGATTTCTGTAAGTTAATGCTCTTTAAATGTGTAATTTTAAAAAATTATTCTATTTGGATGCCTTTTTTTTTTTCTTCTCTAATTGCCCTAGCTAGAACTTCTAGTACAATGTTGGATAACAATAGTGACAGTGGGCATCCTTGTCTTGTTCCCGATCTTAGAGGGAAAGCTTTCAACCTTTTCCCATTGAGTATGATGTTGGCTGTGGGTTTTTCATATATGCCTTTTATCATATTGAGGAATTTTCCTTTTATTCTTATCTTTTGAAGTATTTTTATCAAAAAAGGATGTTGGATTTTGTCAAATGCCTTTTCTGCATCTGAGATGATCATGTGGTTTTTTTCCTTCAATTTGTTAATGTGGTGTATTACATTGATTGATTTTCTTATGTTAAACCAGCCTTGCATACAAGGAATAAATCCCACTTGGTCGTGATGTATAAGTCTTTTAATATGCTGTTGGATTCGATTTGCAAGTATTTTGTTGAGAATTTTTGCATCTATGTTCATTAAGAGATTAGTCTGTAATTTTCTCTTCTTGTGGAATCTTTATCTGGCTTTAGTATTAAGGTGATGTTGGCTTTATAAAATGTGTTGGGTAATTTTCCCTCCTCTTCAATTTTTTGGAAGAGTTTAAACAGGATTGGTGTTAATTCTTTTTGAAATGTTTGGTAGAATTCAACTGTGAAGCCATCTGGTCCTGGACTTTTCTTTGCTGGGAGATTTTTGATGACCGATTCAATCTCCTTAATTGTGATTGGTTTGTTAAGTTCTTGTATTTCTTTTAGTGTCAGTGCAGGTTGGTTATGCGTTTCTAGAAATTTGTCCATTTCATCTAGGTTGTCTAGTTTGTTGGCATATAGTTTTTCATAATATTGTCTTATGATTCTTTTTATTTCTGTGAGGTCTTTGTAATTTCCCCCCTTTCATTTCTGATTGTATTTATTTGCATCTTCTCTCTTTTTTTCTTTGTTAGTCTAGCGAGGGGGTTGTCAATTTTATTGACTTCTCAAAGAACCAGCTTTTGGTTTTGTTGATTTTCTCTATTGTTTTTCTGTTCTCATTTTCATTTATTTCTGCTCTAATCTTTATTGTTTCTTTCCTTCTGCTTGCTTTGGGATTGGTTTGCTGTTCTTTTTCTAGTTTCTCTAGTTGTTCAGTTAAATCTTTGAGTTTAGCTCTTTCTTGTTTTTTAATATAGGCA
>JAQZBX010011951.1:0-41935 GCA_029593785.1 Cabassous unicinctus
CAGAGCCCATGCTTTTAACTACTATAATATTTTATGTACATATATATACCTATACATACATATGCATTAATTTTGTGGGATGGAGGATGGATGTACAGATGGATGTGGGACATAGCAACAGCTTCATCAGATGCCCTGGGCGGCCCAGCGTGCTCCGTCGGGCTGCCTGAGTCCTGGGGGTGCCAGGACTCCATGCTGTGGTGTGTCCCCAGGCCAGCTCCCCATTGCTGCTGCCACCATGTGGGGGGAGAGGCCAAAATCCGATCCAGAGCCCAGGACTCCAGTCGTGGAGGTGGGCCTCTCCTAGGTTCACGGAATGCCAAGTGCGGCCGAGCAGCTCCCTCTGCCCAGCCTCAAAGCTGAGATCCCGACCGCAGGCCTCCGGCTCGGGAGGGGACCTTGGCTTCCTGTCCATTGTCTGCTTGGGGCACACCCAGCGGGTTCCTGAAGTGACCTGAAGAGCCTGGGAGGGTGGGAAGGAGAGAAGGGGGCCAGGCCAGAACGTGGTCAGGGTGGAGAGAGGGGAAGCGAGGAGGGAAGACTTGGTGCTTTTCCTTGTTTGTGTTTTGTATTAAAGAAAGCAAATAATATCCTTTGCGAAAACCATTCAACAAAGCACATCCTAAGACCCCAGAGGCCCATTGTGGCTGCACAGAGCCCGGAATTCATTCATGCCTCCTTGGCCAGATTGTTAGAAGCAAGAGGGATGAGGTGGAAGTAGGGGGTGTTATTACAATATATTTTGAAATGTGTCATTCCTGGACTCAATAGGGGTCCCGGCTTCATGCGTCCCCACGATAGGGGAGCAGGGCAGCCAGCACCCCAGAACCGTCTAGCTCTAATTCATTGTGGGACTTCTCTAAAGTGGGGGTCGGGCTGAATGGCCTCTTACTGACCACTCAGCAGCCTGGGCTCCTTTGCTCCCTCTCTCATCCGGGGCACCCCCAGGGCAGCCGCACTGTGGGTGGGGTGGGGGCCAGACTCAGGCAGTGGAGTCTGCATCAGGGCCTGTACTCAGGTGACTCAGAGCCGAGCCAGACCCCCAGGCCTACGTGCCCCCACCCCACCCCAGACTGCCTGTCATGAAATGGCCATGCTCTCGCCCATGCTCCCCCCCAGTGCATACTTTTGGTAGGGGTTGGGGTTGGGAGTGGGTCGAGGATTTGCCATGGTGGGGGTGGGGGTGGGGAGAGCAGAGCCATCAGCCTGGCCTCTGCACATAATTCCACCTGGGCCTGCCTTTGCAGGAGTCGTCCTGTGGGATAGGCAGAAGCGCTCTCTCGAACCTAGAAGTAATGGTATAAATAGTTATTACCATGAAGGTGGCAACAAACAAAAGACCACCCTTAGAGTTTTCCCTAGTTCTTTCGTTAAAGTTCAGAGAGCTGTTTGGCTCTTTGCAGGTTTTCCCTAAAATATTCCTGAGGGAGAGCTCAGGTGAGACCTGCACTGAGGAACCTGGGCCCAGAGAAGTGGACCTGGGTTCACTGTGATTTCCTCTGCACGGGCACAGGGCTCACAGACATCATCTCCTTGGCCTTCCCCACGGCCCAGCAAGGGAGGTGTTAATGCCCCCATTTTATTAGCAAAACTGAGAAGTTTAGAAAGTTAGAGAAGTAACTTTTCTTTTAGTCATAAAAGAACTTGAGTGTCTGGTCCCAGCCTTGTTGTTAATTCTCTGCAAGGCCTTGAACTTGCTCATTCACTTCTTTGGACCTGAGCATCTCATCTGTAATTTGGGGGCTTGCATATGATGAATTCCAAGGTGCATAACCACCTGGTAGGAAACTCAGTGACTATAGTATTTTCCATTTTTCAGTCTGGATTTGGTCATCAATCTAGTCTCTCTTCTTTGTCATAGATGTTGCTATATATGTTGTTAGTTCAGTCCAGAAGTTTTTTGCTCTCTTTTGGAAGTCACTAATGACCTCCCCCGTCTCTCCCCACAATGCAGGGTTACCACCCGATGCCCCACGAAGCGGAGATTTCACACACAAAGAAGTTGTTCCGCAGGAGGAGAAATGACCGCAGGTAGGAGAGGCTCTGCCGTGTGAGCTGTCACTCGTCTGGAGCTGATCAGTTCTGGTCTGGGCTTGGCTTTGTCCAGCTGAGAATGATGAGCTGAGGAGGGGCAGGGTTGGTTCTGGGTTGAGAATCTCCCTTGGGTAGTGGTGGCAGCACTTTTCTAGGTGGTGCAGGCAATGGATCCCTTCATTGTCTCCTCTTCCTGGAGGGGAGCTCTGGGGGGCTGGGGTGGTGGTGGAGGGGGAGCGGGGAAGCAGTGCCCAGGTTTTGCAGTTCAGGAGAAGCGCTCTTCCCACTGGCCTTCCAGCCGCAATAGCTGCGTCCTAGCGGGAACTGGGGCCCAGCTGATTGATGTTCTAGCAAATGGCCTCCAGGAGGCTCCCGGAGCTCAGAATTCCAGGGGTGTCTGTCTTTCCTCTCTCCAGTCATTGGCGTCATCTCTGGTGTGTGCCGGCTCTGCTGTGCCAGGCAACACACACATCTGCCACCACACGTGCGCCTGCTCACGGGCGCCTAGAGGCACTCGCCGCACCCTGGGCAAAGCTGGGCTCTCCCTGGAGTGCAGATGCTGGGTGTTTCTAAGGGCCAGGACAGGCGCAAGGCAGGGCCCCGGAGGGGGAACATGTGCTGGGGCCAGGCATCCTGGGAATGTGGAGATTCAGTTCAAAAGCCTTTCTTATCTGGAAAGGTCTTCAAGATATATTTTAAGTGGAAAAAGCCGGGTGCAGAACAAAATCCCTTGTATGTGGCCATTTGTGCAAAAGGGGAATGAGAGAGCGTCTGTTTTTTGCTTGAATAAGCATAAATTATTTCTGGTTGGAAATACAAAAAAAAGAAAAGGCTTCTGCCTGGAAATAGGGTTTTCCTAAAATGGGGTATTCCTCTATAGGGAATTTCTTCTTAGATGAAAGTTTCACTTTTATCTTGTGGTTTCACCTTCGATGAACAGAGAATGTTCTCAGGGAGCCAAGCAACAGTCCAGCTGCCATCCCTTCCTCAGAAAATGCCATGTGCCTCCTCCATTCCTGGCTGCCAGCCTCCTGGAGGCTGAGCGCTGTGGCTGAGCAGAGTCTCTGATCCTTCCTCCCTGGATGGGGAGGATCAGGAGGTGGCCATGACCCAGGGGTGGGGGTAGGGGTGGAGGACTGAGCACCCAGGATGCCTTGAAATCAGCAGGTGGATTCCAGGGGACTGAAAACCTTTGCAGAGGACATAAGTGCACCGCTTGCTGGGAGGAAGGCAGGCCTGGCTCAGAAATCAGAACCGTGAGGCGCTTCATGCCGCAGCCTCAGGAGGGAAAATTGTGCTAGGAACGTTAGTCCAAGCTCTTCTCCTGGACTGACCAGGGCATGGCGAATTGCATTGTGTGTGCTACTCTTTTGCTGGGCAGCGTCACTGAAGTCAATTCCTGCTGCCTTGGTTCCTGGCCAAGGGAAGAAGTAGAGAGCACCCCCTAAAGGAGGGTTGGGGGCCCAGGCTTAGCATCTCTCCTCCCCTGCGCCTGAGGTCCTGATGGCAGAGGACACTGAGAATGTGTGGAGTCCCCAAGCTTCCGAGTGGAAAGTCACCTTCCTACCCAGGCAATGGCAGCCGCGGCGCAGCCAGGTCAGCTGGCATCTCCGTGCCTGGACCAGGTCGCCTCACTCGGCAGGAGTCCCCTGAGCGCAGAGACCGTGCCAGGCCTCCGGAAAGAGGCAGCCTGACCCAGGGATGCAGGAGAGGAGCACGACAGCCAAGGCCTGGGAAGTGGAGCTTCCGCTGAGCCGCGCTGGCGTTGACGCCTGGTTTAGGTCAGCACCTCTTGAAAAGGATGTGGGCCCGGGACAGGACAGGGCCCTAAGCCAGGCAATAAAGATGATTAAAGGGATGGAAAATATGTCCTGAGAGGAAGGCTAAGGGGACCGGGTCAGGGAAGAGGCTGAAGAGGAAAAGCACTGGTGCTGCTCAAGTCATGAAAGATTTACACGGCGGGGTCAGGAGCAGCTGCCTCCACCTTCACGGGACCCAGACCAGAGGAAATAAGCTTCAGTGGATGCGAGAGAGTTTTCAGCTGGACCAAAGATGAACTCGAGGAATGAACTTCTTGGCACCAGGGAGGGGTTCAGACTGCCACCCAGCGCGGCAGACGCATCACAAGCGATTACTGTGCGCTGGCAGGCTGCGCGCCGCCTTCATTCTCATTCTCCACTACGGCGGAATCCTTCACTCGCTCACCGCTTGCAGAGGTCGTGGGTCCCCAGGACACGGGCACTCTCAGAAGTGCAGGCAGCTTTGTGGTGTGCGGATCTCAGTTGCCTGAATGCAGGAAGCCAGAACCTGCACCCACCCGCCCCCAGGCCTTCTTGGTATATTGTGTGGTTCTGACATTTGAGGAGCTGCTGCAGAAAATCATCAGGTCGGCCTTTAACCCTCGCAGCTGATGACAGGTAGCAGTGGGCTCGCTAAGCCCCAAGCCTTTCTATTTGACCCTGTAGTTAAGACTTTTGTACAGCAGGTTAACCTTCCTAATTATTCTGGGCTTACACTGCAGGCTTGCATTCCCAAGGCACACCAGGTGGCAGAGGGGCAGGTGACCAGAGGTTGGTGGCCGAGGGGCACAGCCACCATCTGTGTCATTTCTGATTCCCTGTCTCTACCCTGCACCCCACCCTGCACTGTCATGGGGGAAAGCAGACACTGTTCCCCCGTTTAGCAGATGGAATAGGTGAGGCCAGGGGGATTAGTTGGGATTATTTAGCTAAGAAGTGGCAGAGCTGAACTTGCCCTTACTGCAGGGGTTCTTAACCATTTTTGTTCCATGGACCCCTTACTAAGTCCACACTATACTGTGTATTATTTAATAAATGTATCACACCCACGCCAACATGTCCCCACAAGAATAATGTTTTTTCGAATTTCAATTCAAGTTCATTGACCCCTTGTTAACAACCCCTGCTTTACTGACTCCAAATCACAGGCCCTTTTAATTCCACAACCTCAGGTGAACCTCTGATGTAATGAAAGGCCCAGCAGGTAGCTAGTTGGTGCCTGAGAGGTGTGGCTGTAAGTTCACAGGTAGGCAAGTGGTAAGCTTTATCTCCCCGGCCTCTGGCTCTTCCTGGAATGCCTTCCGGTTCTGTGGCCTTCTGTCTTCCTGCAGAGTGACTGGAGTCAGCTTTACAGGCTCCAAGCAGTACAGGCCTTGTGAGGGTTCTGTGATCCCCCAGCCTGGAGCAGGAATCTTCAAACTGGGATCTGGAGCCCACTTCAAAGAGGTCTCCTCCTACCGCAGTCGGAGCCGGCCTCTCCGGAGTGTTTTCTGTGTGCCGTTACTGCTTTTGTTTTCCATTTGTTTAAGCCTGAGGATGTTAGGACACTGAATAATAGAGTGGTTAGGGCCCATGCCCTGGAATTAGACAGCTGGGCTGTGAATCCCACCTCCTGCAGTCACTAACTCAGTGATCTTGGCAGATGACCTGAGAGCTCTCTTTCCTCCCCTGTAAAATGGGTGCACTAATTGGGAGGCATAAATTAGCTAATCTTGTAGAACACCTAGAAGGGTCAAGACATCAGCCCACTCTTGAGGTCAGACAGGGGATCAAGTTATTTTGGAGACATTTTAGGAGGGGATGGAGTGTCGATGCCTGCGGTGAGGGGTGGGCTTTAGTCTCCTGATCCCTGAGGCAGGGCACCAGCATCAGTTGTTCCTTCTCCCATGGGAGTTTTTAGAACTCTGTCCTCACTTTCAGGACTCCCCAAGCCCAAGCTGGCTGGGCAAGAGGGCCCCCCAGGGCAGCTGTCTGCAGAAATCCTGGGGATTGAGCCTGGGACCTCGTGTGTGGGAAGCTGGTGCTTGCTACACCAGCTTCCCCGAGGTGGTTTTTCCGTTTGTTTGTTGTTTGTTTTGTTTTTAGGCAGTACCAGGTATCGAACCCAGGACCTCATATGTGGGAAGCAGGCACTCAACCACTTGAGCCGCATCTGCTTCCCAGAAATCCCACATTGTGTGGGCAAGTTCAAGGGGGCTCTGTGATTTAAAATTGAGTTATGTGTCTTTTTTTTTCCATTTTGAAGAAAAAATTAAACTCGTGGACAGTTCAAACATTTTCTCCTTAAAAAAATTTCTCAAGGGGAAGGGTGGAGCTCAGTGGTTGAGCACCTGCTTCCCATGTACAAGGTCCCGGATTCAATCCCTGGTACCTCCTAAAAAAAAAAACAACTAAACTTTGACAACTGGTACCACTTGTTTACTTTTGGAAGCTAGTAAAAGATGTTTGCTGATTTCCAACAAAAGTATGCATTCATTATATAAATTTATTGATTGAGTGCTTCATGTGTTCCTCAAAGAGCCACATGCCTGCAGGTGCTCTGTCCCCAAACAAGCTGGAGACCTGCTGGGTGGAAGGGAGCCAGCTGGGGTTTGTCTCCCAGCCCACCCAAGCTCTCGGCCCACAGGATGCAGGAGAGGGGCGCGGAATTCACCAGAAAGCCTGGCCAGCCGAGGACCAACTGCTTGCGTTTGCCTCGAGTGTGGTCCCTCAGCCCTACGCAGGGGTGTTTCTTTCCTCCACCTCCCCCCACCCATCCTCCATTTTTTGAGATGAGCAAACGGAGGCAATGAACAAACGTCACAGTCTTTTCCTGGGAAGCACACTCCAGGGTGGATTCCAGCAGACGGGACGTGATTAGGGAATGCCCTTGGGATCAATACCTGTAGAAGGGAAAGGAAGAAAGCAGGACTGGGCACGTCGAGCTGCAGTGCAGTCTTGGTGGAAGCCTCAGCTGACCTTACAAGGAGTTCTGAAGTTGGGGTGACTCTAGAGTTGTCCAAAGATGGAGAAAGGGGCTGGGCCTTTAAGCCCCTTGTCCACCAGTCATTGGATGTGAACTGCCCTGGGGAAGAAGTGTGACCTTGAGGGGGCAGCTGGCTTCATCCAGGGCCGTTTGTTCAGGGGACTGACAGCTGAGCACTGTCTGCACAGCACGCAGCCTCTGGGGGAGTCAGTGCGTCATTCCCAAAGGGGGCTGTGGGTGGCACAAACCAGCGACCACCCCAGCGAAGCACTATTTAACTCTTCAACTAGGATTTGCTGAGCAGTGCTCTGTGCCATAGTTTGTGCTCCGAAGGATTCTCACTGCAGAATCAACCAGAAAGTTGCGCGTGATTGTACAGCATCCAAGTGTTCTGCTGCAGGAGTTCAGAGAAAGGAGCAGCCATAGGGGGTGGAGGTGGGGGGTGGTTACAGAATGCTCCCTGAGGAGGTGGGGATTGACTTAGCTGTGAGACAAGAGACATCTTTGGAGGGGAATAGGGAGGATGTCTGGGTGAGAGGAGCATGAAAGCCACAGCTAAACAGGTGCCAGAGCCAGAAGTCACCCCCCTGCAGATCCTAGGAACAGAGCCAGATGGGTGGAGCGCAGGCTGCTGCTTTCCCCAGCGGAACTAACCAAGAGGGAAAAGCCGGAGCGCCAGCTCCTGAGGACCCAGCCCCAGGCTGTGAGAAGTCTCAGCAGACCCCACGGGCTCCAGAGCCTGCCCCTAACAATTAGAGAGGGGCAGCCGATGGAGGCATTAGCGGTCCCTCACACCGATGCCCTTGTGGCCTGGGAGACAGGAGAGCCATTCTCCAAATTAATTTGTTTCATTAAGTGAGGTCTCAGAACAGTGCACGTACTCGGTGTGCAAAGCAGATTGGAAAGGGGGAAGAAAGGAATGCTGTGGCTGGACCCAGCTAGCACCCCAGGCCAGGGTGCAAGCTGTCCTCACACTTCCCCAGTGGTGAGGAGTTGGGCCCCGCACTGGACCTAGCAGCCCCCACAATTTAGCGGGACTGTGCCTTGGTGGCCTCCAGTCCCGTCCCTCCCTCCCACCTCCTCTGCCCACGTACCCACACTCTCGCCGTGGGCCAGGCCATCACTGTGCACAGGTGTTAGCCATCAGATTGGACTTTGTAAGCTCTCTGTGACATCATCTAAGTCGCTGATAGAAATGAACAGGACATCTGAAATTAGTGGGAATGGTTGCACAACCTTGTGACTATACTAAAAACCACTGGGTTTTGCTTTAAAAGGGTGAGCTTTGTGTGTGTGAAGTATATATTTAAAAAAAAATTTTTTTTTAATGAACAGGTTGGAGTGATGTGGCAAGCCCTTGGGGACACCCCTGCAGTCTTGTTGTTTGAATCGACACTGTGTCAGGCTAGTAACCCTTTCAAAAAAGGACATAGTTTGGTCTGGATGTGACTTGGTCTGTGTGAACCTTTTTTCCCAAACCATCTATCTGAGAAACCTTTGGGAGATTCTTCCAGTTCTTGTAAATTGGACCTCTTCACAAATAGCTACAGTCTCCAGCACTTGGCCTATTCTCCAGAATTCCTTAGGCATGATTGGGGCCATTTATGACCTCACTTGAAGGGTTCTGCCGTAGTTTGTCAGGGCGGCTATGACAAATACCACTGATTGGCTTAAACTACAGGGATTTATTGGTTCACAGTCTTAGGGGCTGGAAGTCCAAAATCAGGGTCTCAACAGATCTTGCTTTCTCCCGGGGTCTGTAGCTTTTTGGTGCTGTCTTGTCTCAATCCTTGGGGTTCCTTGGCTTGCATCTCTGTCTCCAACACATGATGCTCCCTCTCTCCTTGTACCTGCTCCTCTGGTTTCCACTGACTTCCAGCTTCTGCCTCCATGTCCAATTCCCTTTTATTATAAGGACTCCAGGAGTGTGGATTAAGGCCCATCCTGATTCAGTTTTGCCTCATCTGAATCTCTAAAGATCCTATTCACAAATGAGTCCACCCTGGACTCACCTTAACATGTCCAAAGATACTATTTATAAATGGGTTCACACCCAGAACGTGGATTAAGACTTGAACATGTCTTTTGTGGGGTGCATGATTCAATCCCCAACAGGCTCTCTTATCCTGAGCAATGTTACCTCATCCCTTGGGCAAGAAGATAACTCAGAGCCCTGGGCTCTCTCCCGTGTTCTCCTCTTATACTTCGGCATTGCAAGGATACTTCAGCTGGCTCTACCTTTTCTTCTGATAGGAGAACCCTTGTTCTTCTGGTAGAATGCAAACTTGGGGTTAGGCAGGTCTGCTCTCTCACCTGCCCCAGCAGCAGCTCCGTGCGTCCCTCCTCTAAATATGGAAATATAACTTTAGGATTGCCATTAACATTTTTTAAGCCCTACTGCTTGACCCTGCTCCGACTTTCCACTCTACACTTTGAATATCATCGCTGGTTATGGGAGGCCCTCATTCCACTCCTGAATCTGCCTCAACCTCCCTTTCACATCTGGGCTCATGGACAAGGACCTTGGGGAATCTCCAGTGCCTCCTTAGACCCCTTCCTTTAAGTCACGGTGGCTTTCTGAAGTTTGCCATCCCCTTTAGCACTGCAGAACACGCCATCCACCGTGGATTCCTTCATCCTACAAAAACGACTGAGTCCTAGATCTTGCCCACCAGGAGCTGATCAGGAACTGCTTGACTGCCCTGAATCTTTCCATCGTTTGAACCCTTTCACATGCGTTGTTTAGTTAGCCCTTTGGGAAGTCCTTGCTTTTGAAAACAGAGTCAAGAGATACTGAAGGTAAAGGAAAATATTGTGAGTGATGGGACTTTAGACCTCGTAATTGATTTTGTTTGTGTCGTGCTGGTAGGAAAGCTGGGGAAGAGAAGTGGGGAGCGAGAGACACCCTTCCGCTGGTTGTCGCCCTGCCTTGGGTGGCCCTGAGCCAGCCGTTGCCTCATTCCTGGGCTTACGCCATCCCTGAAGCCCTCTCAGACTGTTCAGCCATGCAGTGACTATCATTGTCACCCTGTCATCAGGAGCCAGGGGCACAGAGAGACAGAGCCACGCTCACTTTGCCCAAGGTTTGTCTTTCTCTCCTAGCAAGGAAATTGCCCTCATTAAGTCCTGCTAAAGATAGATAAGAAAATGGGGCAGGCAAACCCCCACCTGGCAGGCAGCCTTGTCAGATTCTAAGCAAAATGAGTCAGACAGGAATTATTTTTAGGATCCTTCTCCTCCTCCCCCACGCCCACCCCCAAAGCGGGCTCTTTTGGAGAGAAGAGCAGCTCACTTCTTCAAGCCAGATGTCCAGGTCCACATTTGCTTGAAGTGGAGCCCTGAGAGGCTCAGAGAAGACCCAGCCTTTGTACAAACCTGATGATCCAGAGAACCCTTTGTCGCATGCAGCAGCGTGCCCAACGCTTCTGGGCAGGACAAGCTGCTGCAGAGGGACCCCATCAAGGCTGGCCCCCAACTCCTCTCTGAGCCATACCTCTGCTGCCCCTCTTTCCTGGTGCATGGTCTGTGCTCAGGCCCTGCTCTCAGCAGTCACACTTCCATGGGATTACAAGGCCCTGGGGTCTCTCTCCCAGAGAAGGACAGGTATACTCCCTAGCCCAAGACCTGCACCCATGTGGGGACTAAGCAGGCACAAGAGGTGGCCTGCAGTTCATTTTGGTAGAGCCCCAGGGGCCAGGCCTGCCCACCCTGGCAGTGGGCACCTCCCAATTCCGTGCCTGTGGTTGCAAATCCGAGCATTATTCTTCCTTGGGTGGTCTCTTCCCCCTTCCCCAGCCTTCAGAATTCATTCAGACCCTTAAGCCCTAGAGAGCCAAGCAGGGAGGCCTGGGGGCAAGAAGGCTGGCTGAGGAGGAGCCCGTGGGTGTGCCTAGTGGCTGGTGACCGGGAGGGATGCTGGTCCTGGAGAAAGACATGCACCTCCCCTGGGCTGCGCCTGGGACAGGAAGTGGAGTGGACACCCCAAGCACCAGCTACCAGTCAGTTTCCTTAATTCTCTTCAGGGGCCTTAGTCTCTCTGTTACAGAAATGCTGGGCAACAGGCAACACCGAGGTCCCAAGGGACCGGCCTCTGGCACCAAGTCAGCTCGGCCTTCCTGGGGGCAGTATTGGTGGTCAGATCCAGCCAGGGGGCCTTGGGAAAATAAGAACTTCCCAAGACTCTTCCTCTAGCTGCCCCCGAGGATGTGGTGTTCAGTCTGAGGTGATGCCTTTGAGATGACATGTGAGGACAGGTATGTGGGAAGTCCCTCCCCGAACCCGAGCAGGAAACTGGGCTCTGTGTCTATCCTCAGAAAACCAAGTGCTTGTCCGCTCCTGACACAGACTGCTGGGACCCCTCTGCCCTGGGCAGTGTGCAGGGCAGGAAAGAACCCTGCCTTGGGAGTGGGTGAGTCTGGGTTTCCACCCTGTGGTCTGGCCATTTTGGAACCACGGTTTTCTCAACTGTGGAATGATTCCAGCATCAAAATGTCTCAGGGTAGTAGTAGAAAGATTATGGGGCTAAAGATGGAAAGAGAACACTTCTCAGGGACAGGGAGATGCAACTGAGGACACCCCAGAGGCTGGCTGGGGCTTTCAGTGCAAATAACCAGCTCCCTGTGTCCTCAGCCCGGCCCCTCTGCCCTCCCCATGGCACCTTCGGGAAGGCGGGGCCATGTCTGCTCGTCCTCCAGATCCGGCCAGGTCTGTATCCTGGGCCCCAGCTGTGCCAGCTGAGCACTCCCAGCACTCAGATGCTGCGTGGGCCACCAGACTGGGAGGGCAGGCCCTGCACCCCATTGGCTCTAGGGCCCTTTCCAAAGCTGGACCCACAGGCCAGGCTGGCCGGCCCAGCCCGGAAGTCACTCTGTGATTTAACAAGCACCTTCGGGGCACTCACTCTGCTCAAGGCACTGTTCAGATATTAGCTCACTTAATCTCAACAGCCCTCTGTAGGAGATACTCACCGTTTCCATTTTAGAGATGGGGAAAGTAACTTGCACAGAGAAGTGAAGTAACCAAAGCCACAGAGCTGGAAAGGAGCTGAGCTGAAATGTCCCCTCAAGCAGCCTGGCCTCGAACTCTTAATCATTATCCCTGCTGCAAACCTTCGCTTCTGTCCGTCTCTCCCCACACTCAGCTTCCCTCTGGGTCCCTGACCTTCTACATACAGCCCCGTGTTGACCACCTGATTAGCGCATGCACTACACAAGATGGTAGACACAGTGTGGTTCTCCTGGTGGGGGGAGAGCTCTGTTTCCAGTGGATCGAGGGCCATGCTGGTGAGATTTCCATAGGACCCACTCAAACCCTGCACCAGGTCAGCCATGCCCAGAGATCCTTCCCCTGTCCAGATGATTCATGAATGATTCCCCTGTCCAGAGATTCCCCAGGTGGCAAGGGCCCTGCCCACTGCGAGGCCAGCATGAGGGTGCTCTGAGTTACAGAGTGGTGGGCAGCCCTCGGGGCGAGGAACCTGGTCTGAGGGCCCTTCTTCCACTGCCAGCCCCCCACTGCTAGGAAGACAAGCCAAGGGTGTGAAGGTGCTGACCACTCCCCAAGGCTCCCCGGCAGTGACAGGACACAGGTTTTAAAAATACCGAGGAGCCTTCCTGCCTGGGTCAGCATTTACCCTGAATTCTGGGAGTTATTTCTGAGTCTTCCCAGTAATTTAATTTTAGCCATTTATTCCAATGCGTGTGTTTTGGGGAAACCAAGGTGGCCTCTGTTATGGTTTGGAGTATTTTGGGAGGCCCTGGTTTCCAGAAGTGATGTAGGGGCTCAATTAGGCAAGACACTGGCAAACAGAAATAAAATAACCCAAGAAGACAGGCCCTGGGTCCCCGGAGGTGATGCCCGCACTTCCGCCCTGGGGAAAATTACTGACATGTCCCTCGGGTGCCTGCTGTGCTCATCTCTGAAGTGGCAGTTTGTGCCATTGTCTCCAGCTCTCTGAGCACCTGCAGGAACCTAAATGCCCTTTGAAAGGTGGGCTGGTGGAGGTGCCCCTTTATACCAAGTAGACAGACAGACAGCCCGAGCTCCAGGAGACCCACAGCACGGCAGGCCCCACGGGTCCTTCTTGTAGATGGACGCACACACTCACCAGCAGCTCGTGGAGAGTTTAGAAGTTCAGCTACCCACACATTAATATGAAGGAGGTTTCTGGAGGAATGAAGAAAGAGCTTATACCCTTGCAAACTGGCCTTCAGAACCCCTTGCCAGAGTCAGCCGTACCTGAGTCCCCCAACCCTGTGCCCCCTGCCCATCCTGTCCCACCACACCGTCCTCACTCACTGCGGCTTCTTGAACAGGCCACGCTTGCTCCCTCT
The DNA here is from genome assembly GCA_029593785.1 of Cabassous unicinctus. Taxonomy (NCBI): domain Eukaryota; kingdom Metazoa; phylum Chordata; class Mammalia; order Cingulata; family Chlamyphoridae; genus Cabassous; species Cabassous unicinctus. Next base: position 13,131 of record JAQZBX010011951.1, read on the forward strand.
GCTGCCTGACTGTCCCCTCTGCCTGGGGCTTTCTCACCCCACACTTGCTCTTTCTGGCTCCTTCTCAGCTTGCAGGATCCACGGGCCCTTCCCGCCCCCTCCACCCTCACTGTTCCAGCCCTTTCTAGTCCTCCCTTGATCCTTTTCCCTGACCTTCTCCCCTGCCCCCCTCACCCCCCTCAGGAGCCAGGGCGGGTCAGGCTTGGCACGGACTGAGAGAGCATTCTGGGCTCACCTGGAGCAGGTGTGGCAGCTGAAGGATTTGGGGAATGGGCAGGAGGCCTGAGAACATGTGAGACAATCATTTTGGGGGGGGGAGCCCCTGTGTCCTGAGTCACCTCTAGAGGTAAGTAGATGAGCCAAGGACAAAAGCAGGTACCCAGAGCCAGCTCCGAGGCTCCCCAGCTCTGTAACGCACCCCCACTCAGGCTCCTAAAGAGCTGGCTGAGTTCCCCCGTACCCACCCCTACTCCCTCTCCAAGAATATCCACATCTTCTGAACCCCGAGGGGCTCTTCAGCTGTCACCAACACCTTGTGACATAGAGTCTGCTTTGACACCCCTCCCTCGGGGAATACCACTGCCCTGGAGTTGTCTTAAAACTCCCTCTTTTCGACGTCTAGGGGAGGCCCTCTATGTTACAGGATTCGGTGGACAAAGGATCCCATTTCAGGCTTTCTGCTTGTCAGGACTGACACTGAACCCAGGGAAAGACATGTATGTGGATCTGAAATGAAGATGAATGTTTTTAGAAAAAACAAAACACAAATGACAGCACATTGTGCATGTTTGGTCTGGTTGCCTGGGTGGCTGCAGCAAACAGGTGTTCCAGGTTGGCTCATGTGTCAGGGAGCAGATGGCGTGGCCTGGTCACCCGGAGCAGGAGGCCTGGCCTCTGACCCACGAGCTGCCGTGGCTGTAAGAAGCTGCAAGGGGACTGGGTGGATTCTGCCTTTGCCTTGATATTCCAGAGCAGCTCAGCCAGGAGCGGGTAGAGAAGGTGATCATGCTTCTCCAGGTAGGACCTGCAAAGGCTAGCTCCCTCTCAGGGCCCTGGAGTTCCAGTTCCCTTCCCAGTGCCCAGGAGAGGAGGCTTGGCAGCCCTTTCCTGGCCAAAGCTCTTGTATCTGGAACGAGGGCACCTTATTCTGCAAGCAGCACTGGCCTCAAGCAACTGGGGAAAACCATCTCTGCCTCCTTGTCTACCCCTTCTGATGAGAATGAACCCCTCTTCCCACTACTGTCAAGCACCCCTTGTGCCTTGAGATTTACCGTGCCTACATCCCATCTAGTAGATTGGGGTGTTAGTGGTTGATCTGGCCTTAGTAGGTACCCAGGGCAGGTCACCCTGCATTTTAACTGGAGCCTTGATTTTTCACCCAAAGGTGTTAAGAAAATGGCACCGTGCTGAGACTTTCAGGCGCAGCTGAGAAGCCAGTGTGTGTGGAGGTGGGGTGGGGGGGGTTGGGATGGAGTGGATAGGTCATATTTTTTGAAGGCAGGTCTTTTAGCTCCTGAAAGCCTAAAACAATCCCACTTTAGACAAGCACCATTTTTGCCTCTCTCTTCACTGCCTGGAAGTCCTATAACATGGGCCACTGCAGGGCCCAGGCTCCTGCCAAATACATAGACAGCCCTTTGAGTTTGTGGAGTTGTCTGGACTTGGTTTGAGTCCTGGTTCCTCCCATTACTGGGTGAATTGCTAGATGTGATGCTCAGAGGCCTCGCGTCACCTGTCTGAGGCGTGTTTCTCTCTGATAAAGTAGGACACTGTCCTTAGAAGGCTGTTTTGCAGTCCACATGAGATGAAGCTGTGTAAAGGCAAACGGTCAAGGGCTGCACAAGCATGAAGACTTCTTCCCTGTTTTTGTGTATATATTATACATACATCTGTGTTTATAGCTGGGTGTGAGTGTCTATATGTGTGTGTGTGTGTGGCTGTTTTAGGGACTCTGCCAGTTCCTCCAAAGTTATTTCCAATGACGGTTTGCTGGAAATGGAGCTTGGCCTGGATCTTTGTATTGCTGTGTAACAAATTACCCCCAAACTTAGCACTTAAAAACAACATTTATTGTCTCACACAGTTTTCAAGGGTCAGGAATCCAGGAGCAGCTTACCTGGGTGGTTGTAGCTCTCTGTCTCTCCTGCGATCACAGCCAAGCTGTCGGCTGGGGCTGTAGCCATTTGAAGGCTCAGCTGGGGCTGGAGGCCCTGCTCCTCAGCCCACTCTCAAGGTTGTTGGCAGGTCTCGGGTCCTCACTAGCTTTTAGTCACAAGGTAGGCCCCCTCACAAGGCTGCTTATGGCATGGCAGCTGGATTCTGCCAGATGTGATCCAAGACAGATGGACAGACTGACAGACAGACACCAAGATGGAAGCTGCAGTATTTTTAATAACTTCATCTCGGAAGTGACATACCATCACTTCTGCCAATATTTTACTGGCCACACAGACCGACCCTTCTACAGTGTGGGAGGTGACTACACAAAGGTGTGACTCCCAGGAGGTGGGATCACTGGGGCCTGTCTTGGAAGCTGGCTATGGCAGTCCATTCTCTGACCCCCAACGAGACATATCCGTCCTCCATGCCAAATACACTCACCCCCTCCCAATGCCTCATTACAGCATCAGCTCAAAGTCCAGAATCTCATCATCTAAATTAGGTCCAGGTATGAATGAGGTTCCTTGGGTGTAGTTCCTAAGTACACAGAGCCATGAAGCTCAAGTGGTTGAGCGCCAGTTTACCACATACAAGGTCCCAGGTTCAATCCCCAGCCCCGGTACCTAAAAAAAAAAGAAAAGAAAGAGTGTTGCTAAGTCCAGCTACTCAAGTCCAGTTCCTCTCTGTCTAAAGGCCTGTGATTTTAGGGAGACAAGCTATCTGCATCTCAGGTACCCACACACAATGGTGGGACAGGCATAAGATAACTGTCATAGACTCTCCTCTTTGAGAAGTCATGCAGGAGTCTTTGGTCCATAGGAATTCTGAGATCCAGCCAAGCACACATTGGAAGTTTCTTGATTAGCACGCAGTCCTACTTCTGCCCAAGAGCTATCCTGCCTGGCTCTTGGCTCTGCCCTCTACCTTCAGGGTCTCTCACAAGATTGCAGTCAAGCTGTTGGCCCAGCGAACGCTCCAGGCTCTTGGTTCTGCCTTCCTTCTCTATAAAAGGTAGTATGTGTTTATGACTGAGTCATTTTCTCAGCCAGCCTCCTGCCGGTAGCATTTTGGAGGCCCAACAGCCTCTTTTCATTTTGTACTGCCTCTGTCCCTTTCCATTCAAGCTGGCAGCGTTTCTGCTGAAAACCTTTATAGGTCTTCTGTGAATCTTGTTGGGGTCCACTCCACTAAGTAAAAGCCCACCCACAAATCTCTTCAAGATAATCCCCTTTCTATTTTGGACTTCTAGGAATAATGCCTGTAAGCTTCTTAGAAGCCCTATTGTTTGATGGAGAAGATCTGAGAGTCACACCCTTAGAATCTTTAGCAAGCTTTTTGTCTGACTGAACAGTACTCTGAGGCAGCGCCTTTGATCTTTCTGAGATCTTAACAAAGGATTTGCTAGTTTCACCCTCAGCTGCATCTTTGAACCATGCTTCCCTGGGAGTGCCCTAGATTTGATCTTTGTTCAAAAATCATTTCTTCATTTTAGCATCGTTTGCTATCTGGAAAGCCTTGGGAATCTTCAAAACTAGCAAGTCCTAGCTCCTTTTTGGAACAGTCTTTCTTGTAGCTCCTCTTTGTCCTCTCACATTTTACTATGCCTGGAAAAAAGAAACCAGGCCACACCTTCCCCACTCTGGCTGGAAATCTTAGCTAGTTCACCCAGGTCATTAGGTACGTTTCCTAATGTTTCCAGAATCGCAGGAGGCAGTGATGCTAACCTTGCTGCTGCTTCCTGACAAGAATCCTCCTTTTTCCAGTTCCCAGTAACATGTCTCTCACGTCCCTCAAAGCCCTCCCCAGCAGTCTCCTCAAAACCCATGCTTCTGTCGTTTAGGATTTCACTCATACTCACCCCAAAATTCTTTTGGCTCCTACCCACTGCCCAGTTTCAAAGCCACTCCAGATTTAAGATTTTTGTTATGGCATCCAAGCACCAGCATCTGTATTCGTTATCTCTTACTGGGTAACAAATTAAACCAAAGTGTGGCAGCTTAAAGCGGCAAGCATTCATGAGCTCACAGTTCTGAGGGTCAGGACAGGAACAGTTTGGGGGCTTCTGGCTCAGGGTCTCTCACGACGTAGCACAAGCAGTTGGCCAGGACTGCAGGCATCTGCAGACTTGACGGGGATGGAGGACCCGCCTCCCAGCTCACTGACCTGCTGGTTGGCAGGCTTCGCTCCTCGCTGGCTGCCGGCCGGAGGCTTCATTTCCTTGCACCGTGGGCCTCTCTGTAGGGTGCTCACGACAGAGCCAGTGATCCACATGGAAGAGAAAGAGGTACCAAGATGGAAGCGGCTGCGTCTTTAATAACCTAATCTCTGAGGTGACATACTATCCCTCCAGCCCTATTTCGCTGGTCACAGGGACTAACCCTGGTACAGTGCAGGAACGGCTACGCAAGGGTGTGAATGCCAGGAGGCGGGGGCCGCTGGGGGACATCTCTGCCTGTTTCTAACCCCTTCCCGTAACATTGCTTTTTTTCCCCACTTTAAATGGTCGAATGAAACCCACCCATAGCTTTGAAGGGGTCGAGGTTTTTTGGTGTTTACCCTCTTTTCTAATTCAACTTCGAATCTTCCTAAGAATGCCTTACCTATCTTGCCTTCTCCTTTATCCTCCCATCCTCCCTGCTCACAGCAGCTCTTCACAGTAGAGCGTCAGTTAAAATGCTCCTCCTCTAAGTCAGAGGACGCTGTTGCCTAAGCATGGGAACTTCCTCTTCCCCAGAGGATTCCACAGGTAGTTCCAGAAAAAGGGCAGTTTCTAAGACACACACTTAATTGTTTCCCCCTAAACTCACAGTCTCAAAGGTAATAAAAGGTGGGCTTTACATTGGAGGCACATAGAAATGCTTGATTCTGTCAGACATAGACAAGGAAGGCTTCCTTGAGTAGGCGGGAGAATAATCCAGATAGTAATAACACAAATGAAGATGGCTTCCGCGCCTTTCTCAGCCACCCCACAGCAGCCTGGAGGCAGATCCGACAGGGCACATGGCCGCGTGAGGGTGTGAGGAGCATGGCACAGAGCCCCTTCCACAGGTCCTGGGGGCTCTGGCCCCGTGCAGGGGGCACGCACTGCTTTTTCTCCTGCTCCAGGATAAGCGGGGGAGAGCTGGCCTTCCTGGGGCAGAAGACCAGATGTTGTCAGGGTTCAGGATGTCTCCAGACCTGGAGATGTTTGGGTGGGCATGGCGAAAGGTTGTGGGGTCTCTCACGACGTAGCAGGCAAGCAGTTGGCCAGGACTGCAGGCATCGGAAGGCTTGACTGGGATGGAGGGACAGCAGCAATGCGCAAAAGAGGGGTCCTTTCATCCGTCTTTTCCAATTTACCCAAATCCTCCTCCCCCTCCATTTTGAAGGCATGACTAGGAGAGGGACTTCCGGAGGCCCTGTCTTCAGATGGAGTCGTCAGAAAGGAAGTGATGAAAACGCCCCCTTTGTCAACAGCTGCACTGTCCAATACAGTAGCCACTAGCCCCATTTGGCCCTTTTAGTTCACTTAAATTAAAATTTCAGTTCCTCGGTCACTATAGCCACATTTCAAGTGCTCAGTAACCACTGGATGGTGCAGATAACATTTCCCGCATCACCGAAAGTTCTCTTAGATAATACTGCTCTACAGAGACTCTCTGAGGGCCCCAGAGTGAAACAGCTGACCTGAGAGGGTCTGGAGAGGGGGGCGAAGGCCTGAGGAAGAAGGGCGCGCTCACCAGGCACCGTGCGTGGCCACTGGGGGGCATGGGAAACGTTCACTCCTCTTGAGCTGGGGCTGGGAATGGAGGACGGTGCCCACCCAGCTGGGGGTCCAAAGCCCACAGGCCTGGAGGAAGGGAGGGCGCTGCCCCTGGGGAGTGGTCTCCAGGCCCCTCTGCGGGCCACCAGGACTCCTGAGGGCTGTGTAGTCTGCCCCAGACCCGACAGGGACATCACTGAGAGCTGAGTGTAGAGCTCTAATTGCGAACAAACAGGGGAGACACCAGAATTTCTGAAAAATAGAGAGGTTATGAGGCTCTTTGAACAAAATCTTATGTGGAAACAAAGTATATAAAGCCTCTAAGCTCAAACCTCCTTATTTTTAGTCAGGTTGGGGCCGAACACCCAACTGTCTCTCCCACCACCATCTCTTTGCTCCCACGTAGGATAATAGTAATTATTGAAGCCGCCTTTTACGGAGTTCCTCCTGTGTGGGCATTCTGTCCAGATCAGGGCCCAGCAAACTTTCTGGAAAGGGCCAGATAGTAAATATTTTCAGCTTTGTAGGCCATCCAGTCTCTGTCACAACTACTCAACTCTGCCACCATAGTGCAAAAAAAACCCATGGATGAGATACAAATGAATGGGTGTGGTTGTGTTCCAATAAAACTTTATTTACAAAACTAATGGTGGCGGGATTCAGCCCATGGGCCATAGTTTGCCAACCGCTGTTCTAGATTATCCCAAATCCTCCAACAACTCCAAGAGAATGAAATTTCTGTCGCCATCTTACAGCTGAGGAAAGCAGGGTGCGGCAGTGAGAAGGCGCCTTCTGCTCTCACACACCTGCTTGCGGCAGACCCGGGCCCATCTGGCGACCAGAGCCCATGCCCTTGCCCACGCCCTCCACCCTGGCTGGGACGGAGTGGCTGCCCAGGAGCCCTCCTCAGGACAGAAGTATCAGGAAGCCAGAGGAGAGGCCCATGGAAGGCACCGGGGCGTCTTCCCCCATCTCCCCAGCATGCTTCTCGTCCTTGGATACAAGACGAGATACAGTGCCGTGGCTCCTAAAGAACCACGTGCTGAGCCTCTTGCCTCCAAGAAAGGCAGAGGAGGGTGTGCTGGCCAGCTTCTTGAGCTGCAGTCTGATGCCCCTCCTAGGCCCTTGTTAGCTCCGTGTCCCAGAGTGGACGAAGCTCCCTGGGGGCCCATTTTGAAAAGAGGCTGTAGGAGACCTGCATGCTACCATGGGAGACGTCAGGAGTGGGGGTGCCTGGAGGTGGCCAGTGATGTCTAGATGGTAGCAGACAGAACTTGGAAGGCCACAGGAGAAAACAGAAGACAGCTGTCCCCTGCTGCTCCTGAAGTTAAGGCAGGACCTGAGAAGGTGGAAGGGGAAGGAGGGCCACCAGAGCAATGCAGCAGACAGAGCTCACCTTGGCGAAGGGGTGCCAGCCCAGATCCCGCCCCGAGTGGGAAGTCTCCCACGCTACCAAGGGCAGCTGCCACCTCCAGCTTCCCCTGGAGTAGGCTCTGCCAAGCCCATCCCCTTTAGTGGGGGCTGTTCTCTAAGTCCACAGCCCGGAGCCAAAACCACGGCCCAAAGTGTCTGCAGGTCTAAGATGGGCTCACTATTCTGGGTGACCCGTCCTTCCCCAGTTCCCTCCAGGATGCTAGGCTTCTCGTTCCCCCTCCTCTTTGAGCCCTTTGGATCACAGCATTGCCTCTCCTGACAAATACGGCCCGGCCAGCGTGGCCCGTCCCCCACGCCCCCACACTGCAGGTCCCGCACCGCCAGGGGAAAGGCTGGCCAGGTCCCAGCCAGGACCCCGTCCGGTGTGTGGGCAGGAGGAGGCTGTGCCTGATGTGAGCAGCTGCCTGAGTGGTTTATTCATCTCTGTGCCCTCAGCAGAGGCACATGGTGTACTCTCTGTAATGATTTGATCTACAATTTAATAATAATGGTCCTAGTAAGAATAATCATAATTGTAACTTGAGAGGCGCCAGGAGCCCTGTTGCCTAGAAATGGCACGTTGCCTGGACTTCTGTCAGTGGTGCATGCCTTGTTTGGGTCAAGACCTCAAGACCTCGTGTCCCCAGTGGTTCTCTTCCCACGTGTAGCTGCCCTGGGATGGGTAGCGTCCCCAGGCAAACACCTTGGTGACTGACTGTCACGTGTGTTGATTGCAGGTAAGGGAGAGGAGCAGAATGAGGAGGGGGCTGGCAGAGATGTGTGGGGGGAGTGGAACTGAGGGTCAAGTTGGACCACCTGGATGACGGCATCTGGGCCCTGCCCACCTGTCCCGGAGCCGCTACCCCCCACCCCCCGCTCGTGGAATCCCTCAGACCCACCCACAGTCGGAGGCTGCAGCAGGACCAGCCAAGCCCTGCACCAGCCCTCTGCTCTCCTAGGGGAGCCCGTTTCCAGTAGGGTCAGGAGAGGGGCTGTGCCCGGCCCCGAAGGAGCCTTGCCCGAGTTCAGAGACCATCCTGTGGCTGGGAAGGAGTTACAGGCATGTGGAGATTCAGGTGGGGTCCCTGGCTCCTGTCAGCCCCAATATTGATCCTGGGGGTGGGGGTGTCCTTTAGAAGGCACGCAGGGGCCTAAGCCCTTCCCACCACAGAGCAACGGGGGGTGTTGAGATAAAGGAAGAACATTCTCTCAGACTGCCCGCAGTTTTTTGTTTTATAAGAGCACAGTGGAACAGCACTGTGAAAGAAGTGGGCTTGCCCGTCTCCCCAAGCCCATGGCTCAGGGGCCCCCCTCCCAGCTCTGCTCAGCCCAGCAGGCCCGCCAGCCCGCCACGGCTGCTCAGCCCCCTCGCCCGGAGGAGAGCAGAACTAACTCATGCCTTCCCCAAGCCTCCCAGGCTGGATCTTAAAGCTAGACTTGTCCGCGGTGAAGGCTAACTTCCCATCCTAAGAATCTTGTGTGCATTTTAAGGTGGGGGGGGTCTTAAATCTAATGGAGGAGGGGGCAAATTTGGGGTCCACTAAAGGGGGCATTTGGAGATAGAGCTGGATATCTCTTTCTGGGGCAAGGGTTAGCCCTTGGCAAAGCCATTTTGGATGTTGGAGCTGATCGATATGGGTTCTTCTAACTCTGCAAGCCTCCCACGTGAGCCCTGGCTCGAGGCCAAGGGGACCGCCCGCGCAGGGGCAAGGGGCCGGGCTGGCTGGAAGAGGGATTCGCTCCAGGGCAGGAAGGGGGGTGATGGGCAAGGGCTGCCCTGTCTTCTGGCAATGACTACCCACCAGGAATAGGAAGGGCCCACTCACAAGCATGGCAGTGGTAAAAGAGGTGATGTCAGATTAGCTACATTAAGATGATTTTAATCCCAGGAGTCACTGGGATTAGCTTGCATCCTGTTTATCGTCTGGGGGATTCATCCCCAGGGCAGCATTCTGGGAGAGAAAGGAAAGCTTCTTTCAGAGGCTGACGCCCTCTGCAGGGCTGGCCTCATGGTCCCCCCTCATGGTCCCCAGTGGTGTTCAGGGCCATTCAGCAGCCCTGGATGGACAGAGAAGTGGGGGCCTCGGTAGAAGGCTTTGGGAAGGGAGGGTCCCTTGAGGACTTCTCGCAGGCCTAAGGTCTGCACCAGGCATTGGAGGGCCTTCCAGTCTAGTCGGAGAGAGGAAATGAAGATATGCCAACCAACTCACACTTTATAACATAGTCCTTAAGCCTGTGTGGGTGTGTGAACGTGCCTGTTGTGTGTGTGTGTATCTGTGTGTGTCTGTGCATGTGTGTATGGGTGTGTGCATGTTTCTATGGGTGTGTGTTTAATGGTACAATGCTGATCATAAGGCCTTAGGACTTCAGAGAAAGGAAAGTTTTCTGGGGTTCAGAATAGCCTGGAAGCCTTCATGGAGGAGGTGGCGCTTGACCGGTCACTTCAGTGGGGCAGAGGGCAGAGGAAGAGCCTCCCTGGTAAGTGACAAAGCAGAGGCAAAGGTGCGGAGGGACTGGCCTGAGTGGAGTTCAGGGACAATTGTGGGACAGTGGCCGGCTGGCCTAACTGACAAGGAGCCGAGGAGAGAGGGCAGGTTAGGTAGGCAGGCCCTTGGCAGAGAGTGTGGACTCAGCACGCCAAGCTGTAGATGCATCTGTAGATGCGCGTGCAGTTCCAGGCAGAAGGTGAGGAGAGGATTTCACTGGTGCAAAGGCGCGGCTTGGGATAGGGGTGGTATTTGAGGAGGGTGGTGCAGAGGACAGAGGTTTATGTGGAGAGAAGATGAGACTGGAGGCTCACGGGAAGGTAGTGAGCAGAGAGCAGCTGAGAGGTGAAGAGAGGGTACCTGAACCGATTCGGTTTTCCCTGGTGTCCTCTCCACAAGGAGCCTTGGATTTTTGTCTTGCCACCCGGAGCCCAATTTCCATCCTTTCAGGCTGGAGTCTGAAGAATTTGCTGGTGATGGTTTCCCCAATCAAAACTGGTCAGGACCAAAGTTTGAGATGCCCTCCCTCCCCGGGGGCGCTTAGGTCTGCTGGGAAGGGGGTTGGGGTACCGCCCCCATCACCCGTCCTCCCTGGGAGCTCTGGCCCATCGTCCCGGGGCAGAAATGGTGAGCGCCCGGTAAATGTGTGCAGAGCACAGTTCAGATCGCCTCTGGGGGAGGGCTGGGCTGGCTGTCATCCCGCGTGTCATGGAAGTGGAGGAACTGGGAAGGGCATGTCAGGGTGGTCTGGTGGTTAGGATGGCCTCATTCCTGGGAATGGTTGCATGAAGCATTTTCCCTGGCTTCTCTGTAGCAGTGACTGTTCCTTCCCAGAATGTTATGAAAACTAGCAATTACCAAGCTGTCTCGGGGTGGGAGCATTCAGACCTCTCTTCTTCCTTCCAAGAAACACTGAGTCGATGTAGAAAGCGGGCTCCTCTCCCACGGAAGCCAGCCTCGGCCTTCCCGCATGGCCCCACGGGAGCTGTGGTTAATGAGTTGGGTGACGATGCATTTCACGTCTGGGATTAGGAAGGTGAAGGAGGTTGGGTGGGTGTCTCTTCCTCTCCTGGCTCTTAAGTGAGCCATCCTCCTGCTGCTCTTGCCACATTCTGGGGCCACTCGGCAGAGACAACACTGCCCCCTGGGTTTGGGGCCCTCTTCTTCCACCAGCTGATTCGCGCAGGAATGTGTGATGCTCAACTTAATGGAAGGGTCTACCCAGGCTGCCACTTTGGGATGATTTAGAGTCTTGCTCTTTTTTGTTCTTCCATTGATTTTTCTTTTCGGTGTATCTATTTTCAGGCCTTTCCATATGTGAGTTACGGTGGGGAAGTGGGCAGAGAAGGAATATCATATAGATGGATGGGTAGCTCTGGATCTGAAATGTTCTCAGTGGAAGAATAAAAGCAAGCCCTGTGCGTCAGGAGCTTTCTGGCCTAATTTAAAAAATTCTTAGAGCGTGCATCCTGTATTCTAAGGGCTTTACAAATATAAATGCATTTCGTCCACATAACCACCTTTTGAGGTCGGCATTATTATATTCCCATTTTACAGTTGAGGGAACTGAGGCAGAGAGAGGTTATGTAACTTGCCCAAGGTCACACCACAGGTAAGAGGCAGAGCCAGGGCCCAGATCCAGGCAGGCGGCTCCACAGTCCTGATGGGACATCTCCCCTTCCTCCTTTCTCTCACCGACCCCCCTCAGCCCCTCAGGACCTCTCTCCAAGGGGTGAGCCAGTGAGCCAGTGGCTCCCTGCCCTGCCTGCCCACCCCTAGCCTGTCCCCAAAGCCCAGACCCAACCTTCCACTTCCCATACTCTGAGCCCCTCGATGGCTTCCTCCAGCCAGATCCAAGATCCCTTGCCTTTCCCTAATCATCAGTTTCTAGAGCCCTCCAAGACCTGGCCTCACCTAACTTCCCAGACTCTCCTCCTGCCCCTGCCCTCACTGCCCATGCAGCACACACTCCCTGCTCTCTGACCATGCTTGGGACCTCCCTGCTGGAATGTCTTTCTCTGCCGAAGAAATCCCACCCGTGTTGCAAGTCCCAGTGTCAGTCTTACCCTGACTCCTTTGGGATCAGGCAGGCCATCCCTCAGTTTACCTATGGCACTTTTATGCTGGATGACCAGAGTTGTAGCAGCTCATGGGGGCAAGAAGCATTTTATATCCATCTGCCAAGGTGTCCTTGGCTACTCGGGTCCTTGCCTTTGGCCTGCCTTGATGTCAGCCCTTTCCTTGTTCCTTTATGTCTGCTGAGAATGGTGAACTTGGCTTCAGAAGGAGGGCAGGGCCTCCAACTCCCTGCACCTCTCCCTTCCCTGTGGTCAGCTCGTTGGAAGCCTGGGGCAGCTAAAAACAGACCATTAAAAAATTACTAACAGGTTGTAGAAATATTACAATGTTAAAGCCCAAAGGGTCCCTGGAAATCATTTTCTCTATTCCCCCCCGCCCCCCACCAAGTCCAGAAGAATTGCATCAAAGTTAAGAATGGTAGCTGTGTGACCTGGGGCAAGTTACTTAACCTCTCTATGCCTGTTTCCTCAGCTATAAAATGAGCATAATGATGTTGCTATCTACCTCCTAGAATTGTTGTAATAATTAAAGAAGTTAATTTGTGTTCTTAGAAGGGGACTTGCACAAAGTACCATACAAGTGTCATTCATTAGCACAGCTGTCATCACCGTTGTCGTCATCATCATCATCAGCATCTATTGAGACCTGGGGCCCAGAGATGTGTTTCCTTTAACCCAGTGGCACACAGCTGGTAGCCACAAAGCTGGAGCAGAGCCCTAGTGGCCTGCCTTTGCCACCAGGGTCCCCTCTGTTGCTTTCCCGTCCCTTTCCTTTCGCATGTGTAGCTAGGCAGTGGGTACTCAGGGGTCTAAAGTGCCGCCAGGCTCTCAGGCTGAAATGAGAGTGCGGATCCCACCCAGGCCCGGCCCAATCCTGTAGCTTTGCCAGCATGGCCCTGGCCGACCCACCTTCCCTCTGCCGGCATCACTTCCCTTCCTGGCCAGGACCTGGGGCTTAGAGGCTGTCATGGGTTTCCCACCCAAAAGTAGTGGGCTTGCTGGGCTATTCCAAGAGACCCTTTCCCTCTGCCGTCCCACCTCAACTGTTCTTCCTTTGGGGCCATTTTTAGCATAGGAAGAGACAGTGTAATGCCCCTTCTGGGGAACAGGGAGCCAGTAAGTGCTGCTGGGACCAGGGGGCCCCTGCGGCCTGATCCCCAGCCCCTGCAAAGCTCCCCTTCTCCCCCACCTCTGAAACCACTCCTTAGGGTCCACAGCTCCACAGTAAGGGCCTAAACATTCACTTTTAGTGGAGCTTGATGCTCACGGATTGAGGCCAGACAGGGGGCAGGACACTAAGACGTGGTCCCTGCCTGCTCTCAAAGGAGGCACTGTGGATAGAGGCCAAACGCACGGGGCCACTTACCACCATTACTCAGGACAGACGGGGCACTGTGGGCCAGGTGAGCACGGCTCTCTGAAGGAGGTGAGACTTGTGGTCCCTAAGATCTACCAGAAGTTGTGTGAAGACAGAGACTAAGGAGGGGTGCTGCAGCAGGAGAAGGGCATGGACACCCGCTGGGAGGAGGAAGGGAGCCTGGCAGGCTGGAGGGCAGTACCCAGACCTCCAGATGGCATAGTCAAGTCCCTGAGGCCTCCCGAGGGCCGAGCCGGGGACTCCAAACCCTTTTGAATGCCACACACAGAAGCTGTAAGCCTGAGGCCCTATGGAAGGTGCTGGACTTGCCACAGGAATCCTAGGGGTGTCAGAGGAGGCATCTTCTGGGTGAGGCCTCTCGAGCTCACAGGAGGGAGAGAGAGCACTGTGCCGAGAGTCCTGACTTATGGCAGCCACTGTTTTCAGAGCTGAAGCTGTGGCAGCAGCAGCCACCGCCACTATTTATTGAGCTCCTGCTCTGTGTCAGGCACTGGACCAAGTGGCAGCTCACTTAACCCTCAGTACTGTATGCAATAGGCCTTGTCACCATTACCTCCCCATTATACAAATGGGGAAACTGAGGCACCAACAGGTAAGAGTCTGGTCCAGGGGCACACAGCTAGAAAGAGACAGTTCCAATGTGAGCCTAGGCCTGGCTGGCTCTGGAGTCTGGCTCTCAGGGGATATTTCTTCACCTTTAGGACTGCACGGCATGAGACCCTTCCCATGGGTGGGGAGTGAGCGCCGGGGCTCAGTGGCGATCAGAGAAGTTCACCCAAGGCTTGACCCCTGGGCCAATTAATCACTCAGCAGCCCTGAGCCACTTTGGTGGTTTTGATCATTATGCAGTTTTAAATTATTTTTATTCTTAGTCAAATATTCAATTTTTCCCCATAATGGACAGCTGGTTACGGGCAGGAAGCATTAAAGAACACTGATATTAAGAGGCTGCTTCATGAGGAACACGGAAGTGGTACTCACTCTGCAGTTGCCCAGGTCTGGGCATCCCGTTGGTCTGGTTGGAACGTGTGTGCGGTGCTGGCGGAATCGCCCCATGCTGTGAGGGCAGCGGAGCTGGGCCACGCCATCGGGACCATCCACGCTCGTGACGTGTTATTTGGGCAGAAGCGATTGCAAACACTTCCTGAAAACTCTCAGGTCTCACCATTTAGAAGCAAAGCGAGAATATTACAAAAACAAATCACTTGATTTTTAGACAAAAACATAAAATTCAAGAATTCCAAACAGTGGGCCATGAAATCAGTTTTTGGTGTCTGTTTCTTTTTATGCTTTATGTGGAGATAGTGACACTTTAGCCCACATTTAGTGTGTCTGGTGCCAAGGCCACCATGTAATGGGAATCTGTTGCTTTTACAATTCTTTGTACAAAATCATACTTTTGCTTTCATAACTCACTTAAAATAAATGAAGGAGAATGCATCACTTGATGTACGGGAAAGGTCAAAATTTGTCTTTTTTTCATGAATGTTATTCAAGACTGTGTTAAACGTGAACCTTATAATTCAGTCCCAATAACATATTAATCTAAAACCCATGGTTTACATAAAATAACTTCTTTGTTCATACCACCCAAAATAACAAAATATTTTTAAAATCCCTAGGGGTGTTTGCAAGATGATATATTACCGTGAGAGAAGATCTCAGGCCTAAAAAATTGACCAAGGCTGCGGCTACCCCACAGAACTGCCTCCGTTTCCACACATGTAAATATAAGAATAATAAAAATCCCCCCTCTTTCCCCTTGGTGAGGACCTGGGTGTCCTGGTGGTGCCTCAGCAGGGGTTTGCTTTGAGAAGCTCAACACTGAAAGTGGCAAAGTGCCTTGTTGATGACCGGAGCTAGTGCACGGGCCTCCCGGCCTGTGTCCCTGGGTTGTGGGAGAGCGTGGGCACCCCAGGATGCCTGAGTTCCACGAGGGACTCCCCATGGACGCTGCTTCAAGTGGTGGGGCCACCCCTGGGGGGAAGGTCTCTAGGTTTTCGCCTCCTGCTATGTGAATAGGCGCCTCTTTAGTAGGTTTGGTTTGATTTGGTTTGGTTTTCCTGGTGCATAAGAAATGGATATAAGAAACATTTCCAGCCAGCCTTGGTTGAGTCTGGCCGTTCTCCAAGAATGCTCTCTCCACTTTTCACCTTTTAACCAAATCCTACTCATTTTTTAAAACTGTATTTTGACAAAATTTCTGACTCATGAAAATGTTGCAAGAATAGTATAAAGCATCTCCTAGACCAGGGGTTCTTAACAAAGGGTCAATAAGCTTGAATTTAAATAAAAAAAAAAACGTTCTTGTGGGAACATGTTGGTGCAGGTGTGATATATTTATTAAATAATGCACAGTATAGTGTGGACTTAGTAAGGGGGCATGGCTTTCACCTGACTGGCAGAGGGGTCCATGGAACAAACAAGGTTAAGAACCCCTGCTCTAAATCACTGCTGCAAGTGTAAACAGTTAAAAGTAGTTTGATAAATTCTTGAAGATTTTAAACTTCCCTATAATCCAACAATTGCACTCTCAGGTATTTGTCCAAGAGAAACTTGAGTATAAATCCACAGAAATACTTGAATAAAAATGTTCATAAGAGAATTAGCCATAATTTCCTGAAACTGAAAAACCCAAATGTTCAAATAGCTATCAGCAGGAGACTGGATAAACAAAATGTTCTATATTCATAAAATGGGAATCTATTCAGAAAAAAGGAGCACCTTACTAATATATGCAAACCCACGGATCTCAAATAACTTTTGTTGTGTGAAAGAAATTCAAACAGAAGTAAAACTCATCTGTATTAATAGACTTCAGATAGTGTTGTGTCTGATCTGGTGGTCTTGGCTGGAAAAGATACTAGACAATATTTAGGAATGATGTTCTATATCTTGATTTGTGTTACTGTTATATGGATTAATATGTCAAAACTCACTGAAATGTGCAGTGAATAACTGTACGTGTTGTATATAAAATAATCAAGATTAAATATTTAAAAAAAAAAAAAGAACCCCTGGTCTAGACTCTTCCTCCAGATTTCCTCCAAATATGAACATTTTGCCACATTTGCTTTATCCTTCTCTCTCAGATACATGTTTTCTGATCCTTTGAAAATAAGTTGCAGAAATGATGTTCTATTACCTCTAAATACTTGACAGCATGTTTCTTTAAAACAAAACATTTTCTTTTGTAACCACAGTCCAATGATCAAAATCAGAAAACTAACACTGGTGCAACACTGTTCTCTAATCTGCAGGTCTTATTCATATTTTTCCAGTGATCCTAGGTTATGGGGCACATTCAATTGTCATGTCTCTTTCATCTCCTTTGACCTGGAATAGTTCCCAAGTTTTTCTTTGTAGTTTATGACAGTGACTCTTTTTAAAGAATAAGATTAGTTATTTTTGTAGAAGACTCCATTTGGGTCTCTCTGCTCTTTCCTCATGATTAGCTTCAGGTTACGTGCACTTTAGTGACATGTCCTTCTCGTGATTAGCTTTAGGTTATGTGCACTTCAGTGACGCCTTGTCCTTCTGGTAATTAGCTTCAGGGTGTGTGCACTTTAGTGATGCCTTGTCCTTCTTGTGATTAGCTTCAGGTTATGTGCACTTTAGTGATGCCTTGTCCTTCTTGTGATTAGCTTCAGGGTGTGTGCACTTTAGTCACGCTGCGTCCTTCCCAGTGCATCATATGAGGAGGGGCACACGCTTTCCTTTAATCCCATTACTTGTGTTGTCAACTTTGATCACTGGTTAAGGTGGTGTCTGCCAAGTTTCTCCACTGTAAAGTTATGATTTTTCCCATTGTAATTAAGAAATATTTGGTGGGGAGTTACTTTGAGACTATGCAAATATCCTGTTTTTCTTCAAACTTTCACCCACGAGCATCCATTGATGATTCTTGCCTGGAGCAATTATTATGATGATGGTTGCCAAATGGAGGCTTTCTAATTCCCCCATTCCTTCTAGATTTACTAGCTGGCTTCTTACTATAAGGGAGAGCTTTGGATTGATTGTAAACTCACTGCTCTTAGCCTCAGGACCCTGGCCTTTCGGGGACAGGGGAAGCAAGGCTTGTCACCTGGCTGAATGCCCCTGAGTATTTACAGTGAATCTTGGCTGAGCGGGTGTTTAACGGGAAAGCTATCAGCATCCTGCTACAACCCCTGTTGCATTTTGGAGGATTCCAGCCCGAGAGACCATCTGCTGGAAAGCTGTGTCCTGAAGATGGATGGGCTGGGTCAGGGTTCCTGACATGCGTGAAGCCGTTGAGTCCTTGAGTGGTTCTCCTCAGCGGCCGCATCTTGCTGTGGACTTGTCGTTTCCACCAGTTCTGGCTGAAAAATGTGGCCCGAGGGAAGCCCAACTCCAGCTAAGTCCATTTCCACATTTCCTTCTTCCCTGGGTGGAAAATCGGCCCTTCAGGAGGAGCAAACCTGTCAGTGATGAAGTTGTGAGGGGCAGGGCTGTCCCTGGAGGGTGGCCGGCTTGCGAGGGCTAATGGAGTGAGGCAGTTGGCGGCCGGCAGCATTTCCCCTGGGAGCCGGACGCTCAATGGGGCTCAGCCGCCCACGAAGCCCTGAGCGGGGCTGCTGTGCTTCCGAGAAGAGCCGTCCACCCCACCTGGAGAGGCCCCGGTGCTGGCCAGCAGGGCTGGGCTGCTCGTGCTGCCCGCAGTCTTCATCATGTTGCCCTTTGGTCATCTCTTTCGGCTCCATCCTAGGCCCCCCTGGGTCTCCCAGGCTCCGGACGTTTCCCTTCTGATGTGCCTCTCGTGTGTCCTGTCCCTTAGGGTGCTTTGTTGGGGTTGCCAGTGTCCAGCTTGCTGCTCTGATAAAATACCCTCTTCCTCTCCCCAAACGTGTGCCTTGATTGAAATGAGAGTGTCTGGTGATGACCTTGAATCGGGCCTGGGACAGGCTATTTGGTCCCTCTGTCTCTCAGACCTTGCCTCCTCGCCAGCTGCCTGTGTCACTGATGGGAGGAACCGGCTTGCAAGGAGGAGCCAGGCATTAGGTGGGAGGGGAGCCTTTTCAGCAAGGATTTTAGGTCGGTGCCTGGCAAAGTGAGGCTTGCCGCCACACAGCAGGTAGATAGAGGAGTTGTCTCATCCCGACACAGAGGGCTGGAAGACCTGGACGAGGAGTGCAGGGCCCTGCCCCAGCCTGGCCCCAGGGCTGAGCCCGGCTCCTCTGCTCTGCACCTCCGGGGAGGGGGAGTGATGCGCTCCATCCTTGCTTCTCTGCCTCCATCCTGCTTCCACCCTGCAGGTGTCTCTGCTGTTCTCCTCTCTGGAGTATTGCTCCCTGCTCTGCGTGTCCCCCTATCCACCCCACCTCCTCCAGGAAGCCTTCCCTCACTCCCACCTTCAGAGCACATCAGGTACCATGTTTTGCCTCGTGCTGTTGATTATGGTTTTTTGAGTGGACATAGCAATCCGGCCACTAGATGCTAAGACCCTTGAGGGTAGGAACCATGTGCTACAGTGCTTTGTCACTGCCTCACCCCCTCCACATGACAGACACACACGTGTTGGATGATTGATTTTAGGGTTGCAAAAACTCTTATCTTTGTGTGGTGCTTCCCTGATTTCAGGAGAGAGGAAGCCTGAGAGGCAATATTCTAACTCTGCCTTTCTTTTTTGTTTATTAGTTGGATCAAATGTGGTTTTAAATTAATAAAGAATAAACTAGTTGAGGAAGGGGCTGTGGATGGCCAGCTGGTATGCTAATGCCCATATATATCCCTGTCTCAGCAAGCTCCCCAGTGGGTTACAAGCTAGACAATGTGGGAAATCCTGGCAGGAAGCCTTGAATGGAAGGTGTGCTTGCCAGGATGGCAGAGGTTTGTAGTGACAGGGGACAGGTTTGCTTTGGAGCTCGGCGGGGTGGCCGGCCAGCATGCAGGCATCTTCGGGGCCCTGGGGTCAGGACTCAATGTCACGCCCAGGTCGCCAACTGAAACACTGAATTCAGAAAGTGGAACAAGAGGAGTTGGCTTGTGGAAGAGGCCTTTGCTCTTCCTGAACTTGCCCTCATCTGCTGATGAAGCTGTGGAGAAAGCAGCCCTTCTGCCAGGCACAAGATTAAAATGCCCAGTTCTGCATGTTTCCCAATTATCCCTAATCGGCTTATTTTAAGTAATGGCCAGAATCTTCCTGGAAGAGCGTGAAAGGGCCAGTCACTCAGCTGGGCAGCTGAAAAGTGCACAGGAGCAGGGGCCCTGAGTCATGAGATCGGGGTTCAGATCCTGGTCCTTGAGGTCAACTGCTCAGGAGGGTGAGTCATTCTTCCCATGGATGAGGATCCAGTGGGAACACATGTGCTGCTGACAGGTAGGAACCACTCAGTACATTTGTTTAATCTGAATTCAGTGGAGTGAGTGAGGGGTGAGCGGTGCGTGAGGATGATGAATTCAGTAGCATTTAATATGCACTGGGCCCTGGGCTGTTCGTGGGTTTTACTTCCTTTCACGTTCACTGCTGCCCCGAGAGTGAGGACTGGAGCAGGAAGCCCGAGGTGTGGGCCGGTAAGGGACAAAGGTGGGGTGAGGGGCCGAGTGGAAGGGGCCGCTGGGCCAGGCACCTCCCAGATGTCAGCCCACTTCATCCTCATCCTCACAGCCATCCCATGGGTTGGCATTGTGAGGTCCATTTACAGATAAGACTGAGGCACAGAGATTAGGCACCTTGTTCAAGGCTACCCAGCTAGATGGGTGGGGAGGGGGAGGCAAAAAACAGGATTTGAACCCAGGTGTGCCTGAATCCCAAAGTTGTCATGCATTATCTGCCTCCCCAGAGGAGGACTCCTCAGAGGGCTGCTGAGATCCAGGAGGGCTTCCTGGAGGAGGTGCTGATTGGAGAATGGCAGGTTTGGGGGGGGGCATCAGCATATCTAAATGCTGGCCCGTGATTGGGCACCTCCTGTGATGGGAGCACACTGCACTCCAAGGCAGCCCTCCCCATTGTGGGGCAGCTCTACCTGTGAGAAAGTTCCTCCTTTAAGTGAGCCTGGGCTGCAGCCCTAGCCCTGCCCTGCACTGGCCACTCCTCCTCACATTTCAGAGTCTCAACAGTTGTTCACTTCTGGGGTCTGAGTTTTGAAACAAGTTTTGAGGGACTTTTTCACCATTTGCCTTCCCCTTTGTCTTATCTGTTCCAGTTTGAGAGCCATTCCATCTCATGGAGATGATGAAATTAGGATAGACAATGGAAAGGGCCAGTTCTCGGAGGGTTCTCTGAAGTCAGTCAATGGCAGATGAGCTAGCTTGGAGCCAGCTGAGGCCCACTGACCAGGTTGCTGAGCTCCATTGTGGTGGGCGCTGACAGCCAGGCTTTAGCCTGGGGGTAAAAGAATCCCCTGGAGACCCTTGGACAGAGTTTCCCGTGGGAGAATGGTGGTGGCTATTTAGGAATGACTAGTTTCGTATGGGAAACTGTGTCCAAAATGCAGTCCTTAGAGGTCAGAATTAGAATGGAAGCCAGAGCTAGGCATTCTGGAACTTTCTTCCTTGACTCCTAACACTTGAAATAACCTCTGTTCCCCCATGGCCTCAGTTCTCTCACTTATATTATGGGTAGCTAATGCTCACCACTTCATCTACATATCTAGAGGATTTGTGCCCTATTGCTTGAAACAGCCACAACATAATATTACTACAAACGAACATGAATATAGCACTTATATACATCAACTCCTTCAAAACAACAACCCTATGAAATAAGTACTATACTTGTCCCACTTTATAGATGGAAAAAACTAAGTCCCAGAGAGGTCAAGGAACTTGCCCAAGGTTGCACTGCTACAAGTGCAAAACCAGGAATTGAATTCTGAGAATTTAGCTCTCTAAAGTCCATAGTTTGAACTACTACAGTATGTTGCTTCTCGGCAAATACCTGGGAGTTTTTGTTGAGCACTTTCTGTGTTGGGGGGGAGGGGCTGTGAGAAAAGGCCGTGCTGTGGGGCAAGTTCACACCCACAGCTGGGCCTACTTAGTTCTTTAGGAGTAGTGGGAGCTGGTAGACTCTCCAGGCTCCAGCAGGAGGCGTTGCCAGATTTTACTTCCTGAAGTTGAATCACCTGACTCAGCCAATTTAACCACAAATCGTAAGAGCCGGAAAAGCGAGCTTCCCAGCCGAGACATACCTGGCGCCTCCTTGGTAAGTCTCTGCCAGCCTCTGGAGTGAGCGCCCAGGGTGCGCGCCCAGCTCAGGGGTGCCCCGAGCCGCCAGCAGGCTGCAGGAGGGCCCACAGCCGGGCCTCCGAGACTGCAGGGCAGGGCAGGGCCGGGCCGAGCGGAAGGGCGAGGGCCTCCTCCTGGAAACACTCAGCGAGGTTCTCGGTGGAGCCTGACAACTCCCCAGGGCAGCCGCGTGCTCTTCCCATGACATAACGCTGCCTCAGAAGTTTTGAGGCCGAGGATTCTTGGAATGCCTGATTCATCCTGGAACAAAAATAATACCTCATATTTATAATGTGCCTTTGTTCCCCGAAGGCTTTCCCGGGCTTTATTTCACTGAAACCTCAGACCAGCCTTGTGATCCCGGCAGGTTTCGGAGAGAAGGTGGGAACCCGCCCTATGAAGCGCCTTGAGTGGGGATGGATGTTCCCATTCTACAGGTGGGAATGCTGAGACAGGGAGTTAGGTGGTTTGCCAAAGTCACCCAGCAAATCTGAGAGCCTTGGGTTTTAGTGGGGCTGAGAGGAGGACCTGAGAAATGCTTCCATGGTTGAGTGAGTCTAGATCCCCACCTAATATCCCAAAGTGAGCCATTTCCTGTGGCCTTCTGCACTGCCCCCAAGATGAAGGAAGGTGGCAGGATCCCGCAGTTCCTCTGCCCACTACCAGGGTGCAGCACTGAAGCCAGAGGAACCGCCCTGAAATCTTGACTGCCCCCAGCCTTGCCTAACAGGCTGGACCCAAGGGAAACAGCAGACTGTGGTGGGGAGAGGATTGTTCCTGGCACAGATGGAAACCGGAGGGGCATGTGTGGCTTCTGTGGTTTTCCCTGGATGTAGTGGAGCCAAGCCCTGAAGGCTAGACTTCCAATTCTCAACCCTGCACTCCTGCCCAGGGCCCTCCCCACACTTCCCTCCCACATCCTCAGCTTCCCCATCCCCACTGGGGTCAGCTGAGCCAGTGGCCCTTGCTTCTGCAGATCTACTCCCTGCTCCCTGCCACATACACTGCCAAACTGCACTGTCACAAGGCTGTCCACAGCTCCCTGCCCCATGGACCTTTGGCCGAGGCCTGGGGGTCCTCTGGCTGTGGGTTTCAGTGGCTCAGTACTGGTCTACAGGCTGTCCTGGGCCCTCAGAACCCTGGAGCAGGCCTCAAACCCTTGAAGTGGGAGAGCATGGAGTGCAGGGATACGCATTCTCAGGCTAAGCTACTTAGGTTCAGACTCAAGCCCTGCCTCTTCCAAGCTGTGTGGCGTTGGGCATATTACTTACCCTTTCTGTGCCTTGCTGACTTCTCTGTAAAATGGGGTGAACAATAGTACCTCCCTCTTAGGGTTAAATGAAAACCATACCTGGCACATTGTAAGTGCTTCCTACATGTCAGCTATTGTTTTATTCTTACTCCACATCCCTGGGTCGCTGTTCCAGGCCCATTACCTCGGGGTAGCATTCCAGGCTGGGCCGGCTTCAGGGGCTGCCACCGTGAAGCCGCACAGCACCCCGCTCAGAAGGGCCGGCGCAGACCCTGCTGCCCTGCTGTGCTTTTGAGCAAGGGCTCCTGCGTCTTCATTTTGCCCCAGGCCCTGCCAGTTAGATGGCCGGTCCTGCCTCCAGACCTCCCAGACCAGAGCAGGCCCCCCAGACTAGTGCAGGCCCCTGGGCTGCTCTCACCTTCCTTTCCTTCCTAGCTCTTGTCCCTGGTTGAGGATAGATTCCTGTACCAAGTGGATCCTAAGCTACCCTATTCGAGGTCACTGCTGTGTTTCCAGAACCTGCCCCAACACCTCACACAGTGTCCCAGGGGTCATCAGCACATGTTGCATGAATGAATGCTCAGCCGTGTGCCAGACCCCAAGGGAGCTAAAGAGAAGGGCCTGTCCCACCCAAAGGAAGAAGCAGCTTCTGGGGGCAGACAAGAGGAACACATAAGACTGTTGGGTGGCAGAGATGTGGGTGTGGTGTAGAGCAGTTCAGGTTGCCATGGCAGGAGTCTGGAGAGAGGCAGTTGCCCTGTGGGCTGGGAAAGCTGGGGAAGGTTCCTGGCTGCCCTGGGTGGAGCTGGACTTTGAAGCCTGGATGGGATTAGAGGTGCTGATAGACTTCTCAGAAAAAGCCCAACAGCTTTTGTCCCCACCTCTCCCAGCTTTCCTGGGCATTTTCTGGGAGCTGTGTTACCTTAGGTCAGCCCACTGACATCTCTGTTTAACCTCCAGGTGGAGCAGAATCTCAGAACATGTTTAACGAATGAAAGAAAAAATGAACCAGCCTTTTCCATCATCATTGTTTCATTCATTCGCTCATTCTGTATTTGGTGAAAAAAGTATTTTCTCTGCATGCAGGAGCAGAGGTACCAGTCAGGCCCTCTCATTTCCATCCCAAAGCATCCCTTTGGACAGAAAACATTTGGCTTCTCAAGTTTCAATTTCTAGTATGAAATACTAGAACTTACGTGCATTTTTTTTGCCTTGGCAGAAATCTCAGTCCCGAGTTAATTCCTACCCAACTCTTGTAAAAAAGAGAGCAACGTAATCTACTGGAATGGGGGAGTCTAAGCTTGGCTGACCAGCTGGAGGCAGTAGGAATGTTCTCCCCCTATGGTTTAGAGGGTTTGGCGAGGGGACTGGGCCTGGCACACACGAAGTGCTCAGGAAGCTGGTGCCAGTGCTTTTGTCACAGTTGTGATGATGATGATGATGATGACAACAACTTGGACAATGATGGCCTAGGCAATTGCAAGGCAGCTCAAGTCTTTGCAGCAATGCTTCCTCATTCTCCACAGAGTACTAAGATCTCAGATGTGTAATTGCTAACGC
The DNA here is from genome assembly GCA_029593785.1 of Cabassous unicinctus. Taxonomy (NCBI): domain Eukaryota; kingdom Metazoa; phylum Chordata; class Mammalia; order Cingulata; family Chlamyphoridae; genus Cabassous; species Cabassous unicinctus. The sequence goes on from JAQZBX010011951.1 coordinate 37,384, forward strand.
AGTCACAGAGAGTTTTAGGCAGTACATTAGAGCAGAAACAGGCCTGAGTTCAAATGCAGGTTTTGCCACTAACTAGCTGGGGAACCCTAGGGGAATAAAGCAGCCTCTCCGAACCTTCATGCTCCCATCTGCAAAACCGTCATGCTTCTTCTCATGTAATGCTCATCGCCACCCCTGCAGGGACAGGGACACAGAGCGCCATACTCCTCAGGGCCACGGAACAAGTGGCCGTACTGGGATCTGCGCGGGCTTCGGCGTCACAGACAGACCTGGCAAGGAGTGTCCCGGGGAGCAGACTTGGTGCTTTGAACGTCTCATTCAGCCGTGTGTGCACAGGAGTAGCTCAGTTATCATGGGCCGTTACGTGCCTTTCCCCTGTGTTAAGCCAATGTCACGTTTTCCCTTCGTAGTTTCCCTGAAGAGAGAAAAAGTCGCCTTCCATAGACTTTGCCTTCAGTTTCCCAAACATTGTACAAACTGTGGTGGTGGGTGTGGCGCTCTGGTCCCACGTGCCAACTCGAGCCACGCAGCCCGTGAGCTCACACCTGTGCCTCAGAGCCCCTCACCTCACCCCTGCTTTGTTCCTCGGTGGCAGGGCTGTGCGGGGTGAGTGTGGGGGACAGGAACAGAGGCACCTCAGCTAGTAAGAAGCAGTCATCACTTTTCCTGAAGGCAAGAAATAGGAGACCATGCATAGTTTTAAAACCACTCGCCCTAGGAATTTTGCTTTCAGAAATTTTTAAGCAGACCTACAAATTATGTGGTAAAATGTCCGACATCGAGAGAACCATATAAATCCATGGCCCTCGGAATATTCTAGTTGGGAGCGATTGTGGATAAAAAAAAAAAAAGCAACAGAGAGATGTTTGTTTTGCATTTAGACCACTGTTAAGACCATTTTATAAAACAAAATCTGAAGTTACTCCCCCTACCACCCACCTCCCCAAAATGCAGCTGTGTTCTGAGAATATTTTTTTGTTTGTTTTATAAAAGAGTCTTAGAGTGAAACAAGACATCTGATTTCAGAACCCAAAGAAGAAAGAATAAACTAAATGAGCAATGGAAAAAGTATAAACTGACAGTTTTCATTCTCAAAAACAAAACAAAATATTATTTCCCTAACAGCAGGTGTTGCCAGTAGCACAAATGGAATATTAATCTTATCTCCCAAGCCATTCCCCCAGGAGAAATCTTCCCCAGAGAAAAGATTAGAGCATGCAGTAAACAGGCAGGAAGGTGGAATTTTGTCCTTTTTGCTTGTAGTGTTGCAAAACTTTTTGTCTAGTCTGTCTCCAAAACCTGGATCCCCTTATCGCTGTATTTGAGACCAAATGCAGCTTCCTGGCTAGGCCACAGGGAGCAAAAGTGGCTCATCTCCAGCCCAGCCAAACCTAAACCCACAGGTTTCGTGGTGGGCAGCCAGCTGGCCCCTGAATGACGGTATCAACGAAACCTAGCGCCAGCAAACACAGAAGAGAGAGGAGCTGGTTGGGGCCAGCTCAGCCAGAGACCGTTGACAAATATTTGTGAATGGCCAGAGCAGGAAGCTGGGCCTCCGGTGTTGGGGGCATGAAGCCCAGCCTCAAGCCTGTTCTGTGGCCAGGGCCCTCTCAGCATCTTCACAGGCATAGCACATGGGCTCTTGCGTGGCCATCACCACAGCAGGTCCCAACAGTAAATCAGCCCTTCTCTCTTGAAGGGGTGGATCTGAGTGTGACTGGGGAGGCTGACAGGAGGTGGGTGCTGCAATTAGCTGATGACTCAGCACCCTCCCGGGAGCTTCTGGAAGGCCCTCTGCTATGGGACCTCACCTCCTTGAGCCTCAGTTGGCTTATCTGTAAAATGGAAGGAAAGATTCCTGACCTGCCAGCACAGAGAATCCAGTCCCAGTGATTGCTTTCCCTGAGAACTAAGTGGGGCCTTGGGCAGGAAGGAAGAAGAGGGAGAGAAAAAAACAGGCTCAGTGCCCTTTGCCTGCAGTGGCCGCTCCAGGGAGATTCAGCCCCATAGCAAGCCTGCCTTCTTTTGAGTTCATTGGTCATGCCCCTTTAGTAGGGAAGCCTTGAAGGTGAACACCCTGGCTTCCCACGGATGTCCCTCGTGTTTGCTTGTTGATCAACTGGACAAAAGACCTGCCACCTAGGAAGAGTGGGTCTGAGAAAATCCAAAAATGCCGAGCGGGCCGGGCGTTCTTAGTCATTGCTGTATTGACGGAGCTGGCTCCAGGGTCATTTGAGCCAGAGAGGACGTGGAATTCCAGGCCCCCAAAAATTTCCAGCCCAACTTTGCGATAACAAACAGGAGAAGCTCTGCAAGACCTAGCTGACTTCGTTCTGAACCCCTGCCTGCCAGCCCTGTGGAAATTACCTCCTTCCTCCTGCAGGTGGAGAGAAATTGTAGTTGGAGGGGGAGAGGTAGGAGAGCAGCGAGGGAGAAATCCCTGGTGATAAGCGGGAAGCCAGGCAGTGTCAGGACGGGTGCTGGGAAGGGCATGCTCACCCATCCTTTGGGGCATTCCTTGGGCTGTACCTGCAGGCACCACAAAAATTCTAAATAAGGATGACAGAAATAGTGAGAATTGAGCATTATCTGCCAGGGAATTTCCAAGGTTCCTCTCTGGGCATAAAAATAACTCACATTCAAAGAACAAAGAGAGTGGAAGGAGAGAGGGCCAATTAGTTGGAAGTAATTAAAAAATAAAAGTAGGGAGAACTCACAAAAAGTGGCAGGCACATGGTACCCTGGGGAATTGTCAGAAGGCCATGGCCTATCTTCCACCCTCTCCGGCTTGGGCGGGTTTGTGCTTCTCAGAATGTGGGCTGCAAGCCTCTGAACTGCCTGGGACACAGGCATCTGGGTTTAGGTCTGTGCAATCTGAAGACTGGCTGATGATAGGATCACTGGGAGGAACCTGACTCAAGGACCCCACTGTGCCGAGGAGGCCCAACTCTCTGCTGGGTGCCTGTGGGTTCCGATGATCCCCACTTAGCTGTAGGTGCACACTGACCATCTTCCCCAGTGTTTAAAGCATTAGGCCCATTGACAACCTTTGTTCTTAGAATGAGACCATTATGGAGTAACTGAACTTTCCAGACATGCTAGTGGCGGGGGCGGGGGCTTTGGAGGTGCTGCCTCTTCCACCCAAGCATCAGGACAGCTCCGCTCCTACATCGGAACCTGACATGCCCGAGCCTGGACAACAGTGATGAAAAATGTCATGCAGGCCACCCAAGGAGGGCCCAGGGTAGACCCAGTCAGCAAGGTTCGGTTCAAGGTACCAGGCTTCTACAGATACTTTTTAATGACTCTTGAGTTATAAAAGTAAATACAGACAACCAAAGACCCTGGGCATTATGTATTATAAACATAAGAAGACTCTGAAAAGTGGAGAGAAGAAGGCAGACCAGCTAAAGACCTCAGGGTCCTGAGGAATAGCATACTGACAAATTCCTTGGGTTTTGTTTTTGCCTCATATTTCCCAGACTCAGAGCACAAGAAGCTGGCAGCCCAAGAACATCAACAGGCACAGACAAAAAGAGGCCCTGACAAAAGCCTACTCTTTAGCCAAAGGACCAGGGAAGGGGAAGCCTAGCAAGATACAAAACTTTAGACAATAACTGCTCTACTCTAGCCCAATGCCACAGAAAAAACTGACCCCATCCCCACCCATGCCAGCAAAGGTGAGTGAGGAGCCCAGACTTCCACCATCCCCAGGCTGTAACAAAGTACCCCAACACCATGAGGGTGGTGAAGGAGAGGGCATTGAGGAGCTGAGACTTTGATCCCTGCAGGGTGATAATGAGCACCCTTCCCAGAGCACCAGTGAATCCCAGCCCTACCCAGTAGCAACGGAGCTCACCTCCCAACCTGGTGTCAGTGGAAGCTGCCTGGGGAGAGGTAATGAGGCCCTTCCACCCTCCCAGCAGTAATGAGGAGCCCCCTCAGGTATCAAAGATGGCCCAGTGAGGAACCTGAACTTCTACCCCCCCACACGTGGCAGTAACGAGGCAGCACCCCTTTTCCACTGCCGGAGCAGTGTCAGAGGAAGCCAGCCATAAACAGAAGGTTTAAGTACAGATTCTCATAACACAATACCCAAAAATGTCCCAGTTTTAACTGAAAATCCCTTGTCATACAAAAAAAAAAACAAACGAATATTTAAGGTTGAAAGTAAAAAAAAAAAAAAAAATTAATAGATGCCAACACTGAGATAACAGAAATGTTAGAATTATCTGACAAAAATGTTAAAACAGCCATCATAAAAATGCTTCAAAGAGCTATTAGGGTGCTCTCTTGGAACGATACAGAGAAAATTAGCATGGCCCATGCACAAGGATGACATGCAAATTCATGAAGTGTTCAGTATTTAAAAGAAAAAAAACAATTAGGAATACACTCGAAACAAATGGAAAAAAAAAATGTTCTCAGCAGAGAAATAGAAGATACAAAGAAGAGCCAAGTGGAAATTTTAGAATTGAAAAATAAAATAACTGAAATTAAAAACTCGACAGGCTCAATAACAGAATGGAGGAGGGGAAAGGAAAGAAGCAAG